>JAUEJJ010000044.1:2161453-2188204 GCA_032164275.1 Synergus coniferae | reverse complement strand
ATTACTTCATTTTTAATTATAATTTCATAGTTTTTGCCATCGAGGGGCCAACATAGTAAAAGGGGCAAACCACGTAGGGCTCCGCAGAGGCCAACTAAAAATTTCCACACGGGAAGTATTTAACCCATCTCTGGGAAAGGAGTTAAGTAGAAAAAGGTTCTTTTGCACAGACATCGTCAAGAGTCGGACCTCCTTTCCTCAGATTTTACCAGTGTTTTATTGGACATAGTCGGCACGTTTTGAGGGGTCCCTGTGGATTGCATACGAAATTCGCGAAGCTCAGAGTCACCAGCCCTCGTCTGGTGAAGGTGGCTAAGGTTTATCGCTCTTACAACGTCCGCGCGTAAATTATGTCTCGCGGCATAGTTTTGCTTGTGACTTAAGTCTCTCGTGCGGGGTCTAAAGGTTACTATAAGGATCGTTTGGTTCTGCATTAAGGACACAATAGTATTCTACCGAATTAAAAAAATTCGCTGAGAAATTCTACCGTTATTTTTCGCTCGAAATGCAGATTATTCTCTTTATTTAGAAGGTACCACATTCGTGTCAGTCTTTTACTAATTCAGATTTTTTTACATTCAAAAATGTGTATTTTTGAAAGAATTTTCATTTGAGGGATTCAAATATCAATTTTAACTTGAAAACATCAAGAGTAACAAGATTCTGAGAAAGCATGAGTTACAGCATTTTGTATAGACAATTCCACTTAATTTTATTCAATTGCATGCAAAACATGTAGGAGCACATGCAGTGACCTTGATATGCGTTATGTTGGTAGCGATAATAGCTTTTGTTAATGGCACTTTTGCGTTACTGTTTCTAAGCCTCGTAGAGAAAGTATTGATCGCTTGACACCGTTCTTTATTATAATCAATATAGCTACCATTTGAAGTTGAATTGTATTTCCCACATTCTAGCTTATTTCGTATATGGCAGATGTTAATATAACTGAAAAACAAGAAATTAATCGTAAATTTTTTGAGATCGTAAAGAGCCAATGAAATTTGAAAAAATCAGGGATGATTTCTGTTAGTTAATATTGGTATAGATAGATCTTTTTTGGTGTACTCTAAAAATACTCCTCTAAAAATTTGGAAGTAATTCTCATGTTTCATATATGTCACTAAATGTTTTCTTTTTGCTGGGGTGAAAACATGGATTTGGTATTCAATTTTATCGAGATTGCTCGGAATCGATTTCGATCCCCGGCACAATCGGCGCTAAGTCCTAGCACGTGCTGCCATGCGATATCGACATCCGTATCCGGCATAATGTTATGCAAAAACCGAAGGCCTTTCGCGGGCCCTGCGAAAAGGAAGATCCGAATCGGCCGAGATCAAAACGCCGCGGATGGACTCGACAAATTGTTGGATTTATGGATCGCTGACGGGGCAAGCGCCTGGATCCATCCCCCTCCCTTTTTTTTTTATCGTCAAAATCTCTGTAGCTTCCCAGAAGGAGCAGAAAGAAAGGAACCAAAGAAAGGAGTAACAGTAACCCAATATAAAAGCAATGGACCCAACATAAAATATTAAAAGCCTCAGATCAGAATTCCACTTCGCATATTTCAGCACCCTGAATTATTT
Organism: Synergus coniferae; assembly: GCA_032164275.1. Taxonomy (NCBI): domain Eukaryota; kingdom Metazoa; phylum Arthropoda; class Insecta; order Hymenoptera; family Cynipidae; genus Synergus; species Synergus coniferae. The sequence goes on along the minus strand of JAUEJJ010000044.1, from coordinate 2,186,618 downwards.
TATCTAATATATACAATGCCCATCGAATTTCAATATTTCTCTCGCAAAAAAATAATACTAGGGCAGGTGTCCATATCCCGTGACGGTGATTAATCCATACTTTTTGAGAAAACCTCATTTTCTTCTAACTTTCACACATTTGAAAGTCATTTACAGTTTCCAGATCATAAAATAAAGGAGTAGAAAATTTGTTTGCAGCACTTTTGGAAGAGAGATTTTTGGTAGCAATTGTTTTTTAAAATTTTTTTGGGGAAGATATAGTTTGTAGGTAGGTCCTTTCATCTTAAGTTTCTCTTTTTTACGTTATTATAATTCGACGAGTTTATACGTAGAAAAATAATTTTCCACGTTCCGCCCTGAGCGACCCAAAAACTGCCGCCGGTTCGGAACAAGGCAGCAGAATGCCATCAGTCCACCAGAGAGTCCTCCGCAACGATTTACGTGAAGCTGACTCTATAATTGATATCCTCGAAGTTTCATTTCATTTGAAATCAGTATATATCGATAAAAAAAGTGAATTCTTTCTTTATTTGAATTTATAATTTATACATCAATATCAGTGTTGAGGAATAGCTTGTTACCAGTTTTATTATATATATATATTAGCTGACTGCATTCTTAAAAATGAGCACGTGTGTTGTGTGCACAAGTCTTAATAAAAATCCCTATAAAAAGGGTCATGGGCCCAAAAACTGGGTCTCGATAGCTGAAAACATGGCTAGATTTCAGAGATGATATGAGTCTACAATATGATGAGGTTGCTTTGTGAACGTGACTGAAATTTGGAAAGAACTCGTGGGTGGATCAACGATCAAACTCGACCTGGTTTCCGGTTTCAGTCATTCCTCGTTCCACATCACTTTTCCCTGAAAAAAATTAATATTCCGCAAAAACAAAAACATGAGCTTTCCTTCTCCCGCGAAGTCGTAAAATAAAGTTAGACTGTCCTCATTACGTGACTTCAAATTGTCTCTTTTTTCTGGTAAAATAATCGACAATCCAACTGGAATTTCCAACACTTCAATTTAATTGAATACAAAAATATCCGGTCGAAAAACTTTCCATAAAAATGCTTGTAGATTGATCAGAATATTATGGTGAATTTATTTGTACCTAAAAAGAAAAACAGACTTGAATTAAGGAATAATTGGGTTTTAAAATCCGCTTGGTGTATAAGAAAGTTGATAAGATCATGTTTTCAGAGGTGTCAGGTTTTCTGATTTGATTAATCTCCCAAATATTCATTCTCATAGAGTTCAATGAACGATGTTTGAGGGCCTAATAATACAATTACATGTCCGTCAAAAAGCAGAACACAATCAAGGGTGCAAGGAAGAGGTCGAAAAAAATGTATCGTCATCTTTGGACGGTCCTTCATCTTTCATCAGGTTTATCAAAGGTGTCGAAGTTTGATTACCATTGGCTTCATGTCGATGGATCGATGACCCGATTCCCTGACAATCATCGCGTTTCGGCTCTTATCGAAATTGCCCATCAATTTTCAATCTGTGGACAAGATTTCGTATTTGTTCGTGATCGAAGTTCATATTAAATTAATATTACATTCGAATGAAATATAATAACATAAAATTAGTATAACATCAGCATTACATTAATGTTATAACAATTGTTACACTAAATGAATAGTTTTTTTATTTGAGAATGATCAATATAGAGCTTTTCGAAAGATCTTTTGATGGTTCGATATTATGACAGTGGTTTTCAAAAAGTGCTGATGAGTTTATATTGCGTCTGAGTTATCTCCTTGCGATTTCGTCTGTAAGAAGCGCACATGTAGGAACAATGATAATTACATCGTGGGCCATTACTACAATACGATTCGCCGCATGGGGCAGGTGTATTTAATCCTTTCTCCCACATGATAGTGATGGATAGAGACGAATACAGCTTTTGTACAAATGATGGCTTTTAAGTCAAAAAAATTTCAAAACTAGCACTAAAATTCACTAGATAATCATAAAATGTCACATATGGTACATACATGACGCATTATCGTATCGATATATTTCTATTTAAATTTAAAAAGGGAATTTCAGCTAACTTATACTTATTATAAGCTTCAGTGATTTGATAATTGATCTTAATAGCATGTGGCGTAAGTCGTAAATGACGTAAATTACATCTTAAGAGTGTAAAGTTGGCGAAACTAAACTCTTTTATGGTAATAATTAACCATAAGAGTTAATTTAGTTTCGCCAATTTTACGCTCGCAATAATAAATATTTTTTGCTAAAACTAGATCATTTATCTCTGTTTCGTACAGACAGAGGTAAATGGCCCAATTTTAATTAAAAAAATATATATAATCTAAAGATTATTTTAGTAGATCGGAATTTTTCATTGATAATAATGAATCCAGGAAAGATGATAGAATAATCCATTGAGATTTTGCTTTTAACACGAATGCATTGAACTTTTAATTATATTATATATTTAGTTGACTCTTGTTACGGAGGTAAAGTAAACCAAATTGTTAGTGAAAAAGTAAATAAATCTTGTTCGGAAATTCGATCAAAGAATCGATTTCATGATCGTTTGTAGACGTCGCTGATTACGTGACATCACGTACGATCGCCCGGTATGGATCTCGAGAATGATTCGACAAATAGTCCAGGGCTGGCAAGAATATTGGTGTGTCGGTGCCAAGGCAGGGCCTTAGGGCCCTTTTCTCGCGCATTGTTTCAGACCCCCGCGGGGACTTGGCTCGCGAGTCATCCGGGAGAATTAGTTCGGCCACAGGGGGTTCCTTGTTATAGAAGTACCCCCTCTCCTTTCCGCCCACCCTCTCAAAACATACGCATAGTTATGTACCTGTTCCCGGCACTTACACTTTTGCGTATTTTCACCTGATATCTATAAAGCAAGTTCAATGATAAAAGGCCCTTTAACATCCTTCAATTTTTTAGTGGATCAATTTTCTTGCACTTTAATCTATTTGATAGTGAGAATGCAATTTTCATCATTAAAGACTTTTTTAGAAATCTTATTCAGCTCCACACTGTACATTAATTTTCTCTGTAGGACCTGTAATAAAGCCATAAACGTATCCTGATATCAAGCCATAACTCATAGTGTTCATTTTTCTGGGAGATAATAATTCAATTTGTGATATAAGAATCTTCCTAGCAGATGAATTACATTGTTCCGGAAGAAAATCACTTACTGCGAATTGTATTTAATTAGTCAGACCATTCTGAAGGTTTTAATGAGCTGGCTGCCACATCATTAAAATTACACAGAGCGATATGAAATTCTTAATCGAGATATGACTTACATAAATTTCAATACTTAAGAATCTGCATTCTGCAGCTAATATGAAATATAAATTTATGTTTATGAGTTTAATTTTTTTATTGTGTTACAATTTGAGTTCGTAACATGTTTTTATTGGATTGAAAAGTGCTTCATTCTCTTTAGTGGTAATAGCCAGTGGCTTTGACAAAAATCGGTGGGGAAAGTTCTAAAAACTTATGGATTACAAATCCGCTTGCGAGAAAATTAAAAATGCGCGATTGGCATACGAATCCGCGTCGAACTATGAAATTGGTACTTCTTGGGAGGTATCAGGGTCGCTTTCAAGGGAAATTCGAAAACCCATGTATACTTGATCCTCATGATGTTCCGTTTAAGATTCCATCGGTTAGCCCTAAAGTACGGTTACTCAGACTTAAGGTGGCCTTTTAAGCTTGTAATTCGGTCCATTTAACGACGAAGGAGGCGCCGCCTCCTGCGGTGTGAGATGAGGTTCGTCGTATTCATAGTCATTCTTGTAATAATCGATGTAACGTCTTTAATGGCATCCTTGTACTTAATGGGTGGGACAAAAAGTTCTTTCATTACAAACAGTTTTGCTCGGATTGTTTTCAGTTTTATTTTTCAGAATTGTCTTTTTTATTTCTAGTGTACCGCCAAATTGGCCAAATTCAATACAATTTTTATTGTTTTGTTTGAATAACATGTGAAGTATTCAGTAAATAGATATTTGAACACTAAAACTGAAAACTCTCTATCTGCAGTTGGTGATTTAATCATAATTTCGCAATTTATAGAAAAAGGCTTTCTTCAGAATAGACTTTTTCGTATTCATTTTCGCAAAGAAGCCTGAAAGCGCAAGTTTATCTTAACTTTCTCAATTTAAAAAATAGTTGGTCAACTCTCCTACATCTTTAGTTTCAATATCACGAAGATAAACAGCTTTTCGGAGCTTGAGAGTCATACACTCTCAACTGATACGTTCAAGTGATGTATCTGAATTAGTTTGAGCGTGCAGTGGGTTAAACAAAATTAATTTTCGAGTCACGCCTGGATGTTTACGTAATCTCTTAGAACTGAGAAGATTTGACTCGTGATACGGATATGTTTCTAAGGGCCGACAATCGTGTCGTCAGCAACTTTTTCGTGAACTGGTCTCGGTGGCTGCGTTATGAACAACCTTAGCAACGGTAGAAGTTGTCTCTGCCACGAGGTACAGTGATGGATCGCTTTCACTGCATGTACACCAAACCATTGTCAGCTAAATTATTTTTTACACGTTTTTGACCAAACTTATTTATTTTGATCATCTCACATCAATTAAAGAAATTGATATCCCTTCAAGTTGCAAACATCTTTCTCCGGAAGGTCTTAAAACATTAACAACTAAAGATGCAACAGAATATTAATAAAAATAAAAATGTTGTGAGATGCAAGATCATTCCTCAGACTTTGAGGACATGCTAAGCGATATATTCTTGGATCGAGTTGTTAACACCTGGGGAGTAATTATACGTAAAAAATATTGCATTTATTGATACACTACGAGGCGTGAACGACATGGATGGGGCGTTGATTTGACAACACTCCTACCAACCCTGGTGCGAGAAAACTCACGACTTGTGTGCGCACATGAATTATGCATGCATACGTAGTACACGAAGACGATTATGCATTGTTCTTCCACAGCCTTCTCCTGAGGCACGTTATACGATCTGCCCTAACGAATGGGAATAGGTACGCTTGGAAATCGAAAAGAATATACTATCGCAACCGAGCAGCACGCACCGAATAATCTAAATGCATGTACGCATTAAGCGTAATTGTGTGTGTTCGCAGTGGTAAATTTACAAGTGCACTGTGCATGCATTGTTCTCCATTTTGTAAGACGCACTCCATCTTGAGAAAGAGAGCATTACTCCGTAAAGGAGTCTTTAATAATAATTATTGCTTACTTTAGTTAATTATTTCAAAGTAACATTACCTATTTCTTGGTACACAAAATAAGCCTCAACTACATAATGAACATAGAAACAAAGATATAGAGATAACAGTATAATACACGTTGAAATTTTTGCATTGAAAGAAAGCAATTATCGCAGTCGGATTTTCATGCGCGTGAGTTGACACTTACCTATCTGAGTTTACGATCCGAGCGGGGTCTCAGACCGAGTTAAAGTGGACAGTAATCGGAATCACCGTTCCGATCATCACAGGACAAGGGTAGGTTAGGTCCGTGGGTACACGAAACTCGGTGTTGAAAGCGAATATATATATATATATTATATATGTATGTATGTTTTTTCTCTGAATATCACTACCGTTAGTTAAGTGTAGACGGTCCCACTGAGTCTAGATTGGCAGAGATGATGTCTGAACACATAGCATTCCTCAGTTCCAACGTTGATTTCCTTATTTTCTCATTCTATAATTGAAGTATGTCCCATGACTTCAACTCCAGAAATAAGAGTTGACAAATATTTCTTTCAAAGTAAATTGGCAGCAAGTACAGATAATTTAAATGAGATCGAACTTGATAAAAACCAGTAGAACAAGACGTACACTGTCAGACATAGTGAAAATGGATTTTCATCAGCTCATTATTAATTAGGTGTATGAAACTCCTCGTCGTTAATAAGACAAGTCGACTAAATTTCTTGTTTCCGCGTGGAAGTTTTCTCAGGACGATCGAAACCAAACCTAAAACCCGACAGTGGTTCGGGTCCAACCCATCCATCCGCTCTGCTCGTTAGCGATTCCACATGAGTTGTCCTGGTTGGCCCTTGTCTCTTGTCTTTCTCAGGGACCTTGGCTGAGGTCCTCTTGTCCTCTCATCCTCGAGATCATCCACGTCCACTGGGTCCGTGGGACTCTTGACGTGGGACCACCCCGTGAACCCGACAGGTATCCCCGTCTGTCACGCGACTTGCCACAAGAACTCTCTTCATAGTTTTATGGACTGGTGTTAACCACACATAACTTTGAAATAGGTGCGTAGGTGTGGGAAAGGTGGAGTTACCTAAACCTGTTATTTGTCGATCGATGGCCGGATCATGAAGTTTGGCAGTTTGTCATGATGACAGTCTGTCAAGTTGGATATTAGGAGTTAGCAGAGAAACCAAAATGATGGAAAGAAAAAGATGTTGAAGATGATCAATCTTTTAGGAGACAGTTTCGTGCATCCTTTCCTTTAGATTAAAGCCTTTATATCTTTATTAAATTGATCAGATATTTTTTCGAACGAATTTATAAGAAGGAAATTTTGCTCTAAAACATGCAAGCAAATTGGTCGAATTTGGAATTCATGTGTGCGTCTATATTAAAATATTACAATTTTTAAATCTTCAATTGTTTAGTTTCTTGAGAATAGTGGACGACCTCTGATTTGGTATGAGCCTCGATTTGAAATCGTTTGCTGGTGAAATTAAGAGCAAAATAAATTTGATTTCGTCCCAATCCGGTGTAGTACGTTACACGTGTTGGATTCGGACGATACCATCTTCCTGGTATCGATTTCACAAAAGATTCCCTTCTCCGGCGTCGAGAAGCTTCTGCGATGTCCCACCCTTCCTGACAGTCAACTACCGAATTACCGACTTCTCGATCGATAACGAATCTCCCCCTGAGCTTAGTTCTTTTTGCGAATCCTTCCGCGAATCGCCAACGGATTGTTCATTCGTCCAGAAAAAAAATCAATTATAAATTCCCGAATCAGTTGAAGCTGAATCACGCATGTAATTGGTAGACTAATTTAATTCAGTTTTTACTTTTTAACAAATGTTTACACAAAATAATTAAGAAATTTGTTCTTGGAAATGGACATTCAATATTTGACAAACATGTTTTAATATTATTTCTTAAATTTGGAATTGGAAACTAAAGCTGTCTGAACGAACTAGAGGGAAACGAATTCAGTTTCGAATTCAATTCAGTTTCGCAATCATTTTCCCTTGGTTTTGCAAAACATCCTTCCTTCTTTATATTCGCGTGCAAAACCTTCCAATAAATCTCTTCTGCCGATAAACTCCCTTCTCAAACATTTTTGCGCATCTTTCGAAACATCATTTTTCCTCCATGAGGACCATAAATCATTTTAAAACTGAACTCCGGTCTTGAGAACCTTCACACATTTTCTAAATCATATTTTGAATATGAGAATTCGTTAAATTTGATGTACAGTTTCCTTTTAATCACTTGTCATTTCTCGTAATCGTTTGTTTGCCACCACAACCTCTACATCACATTTAAAAGGTGAATTTCAATAAGAATCGATAAAGTGAACTTAAACCGGAAGTAATGGAGAGATTGAGTGGAGTTAAAGCCTGTCAAGTTGATATGGATCGATATAGCATACTTTAAGAGAGTAGTGTCTAGAAATGCTATGCGACGTCTCCAGAAGTTGCATATCATGCCGACTCTGTCGTGTCAGTCATGACACTGAGGATAGAATTGCGCAAAAGTGCCTTCTGCCTTTTAACGTTAGCGGCACCGAAGATCACAGGACTTCCCCGTTCCTTTGCGGTCGGGGACCAGTCGGTAAGATCGCATAAAAGGAGAGCGTAGGTAACCAAGCGTCGGAACAACGATCGTTGTGCACCAGTACCAGTGGTTATCGATGGAATGTAGCAATCAGAGCAATCAATCGATGTGGTAGCGATGGCTGTGCTCACCCACCAGAACATCCCTACCGGCTACTGGCTCCTTGGAGCGAAGATACGCCATCTTCTCTCTTCGGGGTCTTTCGTCTTTCACCTTTCGTCTTAAGTCTTGAGTCTCCCGTCGAACCACTGCGCCGGCTCTCGACTCTGATCTGATATCACCAACTGCCTCCATTTACTATCACTCTCCACGCTCCAAAGACTCCTTCCAAGTTATTCCGGGGTCAAGTCGGTACGAAGTCCCCAACCGATCTTCCAAACAGCCGAGAGACCATCTTGAATTCGTGCTTCTGACCGATGACCCGTGAATGCGATCATGGTTCCTGTTGAGTAAAATTATTTCCATAGAACAATACCAGGTGGGACACAGGAACCCGACCTCGGAGTCACGCTTCACATTAGCTATGAAAGAGTACAAATTGTCAAGGACACTCAAAATAAAGTGTAATCATGATTCTTCATGTTGGGAAATGACCGGGAATTTGGTGTAATTGTTAAATCTTTCAAAGTCTAAGAAACGCAAGAAAATTGTGTCAAACAATCTAATAGATACTATCAGTAGAGTTATAGGTTCTCTGTCACCATAAAGAGCTGGTTCATCCCTTTCGCTCTAGTTTTTCGAACTGCATATCTTGGGCATGAGCGCGTGGGAGCGGCGCAAAGGGTGGCCAGCGTAGGTAATAAGGGGAAGAATAATTCAAGGGGCCCAGGGAGCGAATCTCGCGCAGAAGAAGGAGACCCGCGTCGATAAGTGGTGGGATGGAGACTAAACTGCGGTGGATCGAGAGCGGATCGGTAGACCGACTTAAGAGGTTTGCGCCGGAACGCATGTCCTACGGTTGTTCGACCATTTGCTCGCATCCCGTGTGGTCCATCGATGTCCCATTGTTTTGCTGTTTGCGAGAGAAAAGGAGAGCAAAAGAGATAAAGAGGCGAAAAAAAATCACGAAAAAAGAAATTAAATCGAAAGAGAGCAAAGGACAAAGAAACCAAATGCGAAGAGAGCACCTATAAGAAAGAGAGTAGAGAAGAAAAAGAGAATAGAGAAAAATATAAGGAAAAAAAATAATAAAAGATAAAAATTTGGAGGGGATGAGAGTAAGGCCTCGTATTCAAATTCGCCTCGTTTCGAATTGGGACCCTTGGAGGGTCCCAGGGGTGAGGGACACGAAAGATAGAGAGCGAGGCTGCACTGTTTGGCGTGCGTGGTAACACTGCAGCAATGGTACCTTACTTCGGGACCAGACGGGGGAATAAAATATTCACAGCCAAAGGCCCAGCGGAGCCTTAATTGCGATCAGACGCGATCTCGGATTCCAGCGGCCGGTGGGCCAGGGACCCAGTAAAATCCTCCTTCGTCTTGCACCATCGTTCTTATACCACCCCCGCCCCCTCTCTCAAAACTTCCCTTCTCCATTCCAAAGACTATCACTCTCCCACTCTTACTCCCTCGACTTTCGGCTTTTCTTCCTTTATTTTTCAAGCGTTGTCCTCCTCCTTGTCCCAACTACTGTTTAATGTTTATCCTGTTACAATGAGATGTATCGACCTATTCCCGTTCGCATCGCGAGGACGTCCCAAAGGAATTAGCCGTTTGCCGTCGATGCCACAGACCCTCCGCTCTAAGTATCCACTCTTAGGAAAGGGAAGAGGAAGGACATTTTTGAGTAGAATTTAAAATAATGGGATGTTCTCTCCAGGGATCTTTCTGTGTTTGCTAGTATTGGAAATGATTTTAAAAATAATTATAGAAATGTATTTTAGTCAGAACTTGGTAAGGATATTAACAGACTTCAGGAGATTAAAAAATGTTTGAAGCAATTTCAGGAGCTTTGAAAAACTTACAAAAGCTTCTAATATAATTATATTTTCAAATATCTTTTTTCCTTTTAGAAAATAATTTAAAACCGTATGAAGTGTTTTGAAATCTTTGTAGTCTTTGAACTCAAAAGTCGAGTAGTCATCCCTATGGATATTTTATTTCCCCCCACTAAAAAAGTTTGCACTCGTGGAATGTATATTTACTCAAATACACGATTTATAAACAAAATAAGTTATTTATAAGATAAAATAATCTTTTCCATGATATTTATGATACGGAATACTGAATAAAATGTATGAGCTGAAGTCAGTGGGATAATACTGATGACGGGAAAGTAAGGAGAGGACTTGATCCTGAGGACTTCACGAGGACATAAAGTCTTCGACGAAAATGTGAAGAATGCATTATGAGGAGGTAGTTGCTGATCCCTCTTGTAACTGGAAACAAAATCTCTTCCGCGTTCGTGGCGTATGCCGGTTGAAAAAGTCGACGGGGATCCTGGGAACCTCGGATTTTTTTCTGTTCATGGCTGCTTTCTCTCTATCCGTTTCTCCGCCTCATCGCGGATGTGAACGCAACGATAAGGACGTGCGTGACTCCCTGCGTTTGGAGTGTGCATGCACACACGTGGCTTGCACTTAGTGCACTCCATCTTACAAACTGCATTGTTCTGGGCCGTTAGCGCGCTCCGCGAATCCGCACATCGTTCACTAGAATTGCACAGGAATTTCTCAAATGAAGATAATTTATCCAGATGTTAGTAACTCGTCAACATTTTCAAAAGAGACAGGATCTTTTACCCTTTTCGGGATTCAGAATGAGGCTTTAATTTTTAAGTAGAAACGTTTCTGATGGAAAGATGAAATTACAAAGTGCAGGATCTTTTGCGGAAATGCCCCTAAGAAAAATATGCACCTCCTTTCGTCATTTCCTAAAAATTTCTTATCTGATACTGGAACCATAATCTTTACGTGGAATTTTTATTATTTAATTAATAAAAAATGCTTCAGAGACGGGAAACCTCATACCGTGCAGAAATTTCCAAATCTGGCCCAAATCGGTGATGATCACAGCCCGACCAGGCCCTGATCTATAAACCCGATTTAAATCGGAATTCCGATCGGGGCCCGATCTGGCTGTGTTTATCGTCGACTCGGATTCTTTGAATAATTTAACCAGAACCGAAATCGTAAACAAGAATACTTATAACTTCCTATAACACACCAATTTCTGTTTCACATACTATCATCAGGATTGATCCCAAAATACATCAATCGCCCGGGAATAGATGGGTTCGATCCGGAATGAAAATGACGGGTCGTCTGGGCCCAAATCTCGCCTGTAGGATCCATCAAGATAAAAGGGTCAACGTACGACAGGGCCTCAAAACGAATGAATCAGACAGCTCGTCGTCGCTTGTAGTCATTCAACTTGCTATGCTAATCTTGAAGAGTCTGTCTAGGGTTCCTGCTCCAACACTCGGAGATAAATATTTCGAACAGCATTGCTCACTTTCAACTCGTTTGCTATAACTTTACTTTTTTCCATTGAGATAAGAAACAATTAAAGCATTATTTCCCATAGTTAAATAGTCTGTGATCGTAAGAAGCTATAAAATATGATTCCTGTATCGTATTATATTTTTTTGGCTCAATTTTTTCTCTCTTCTTATTTCTGCATCCCTTTTCTCTTAACTGGGTTCCCTTGCCAGAGCAAAAAAGCAAAAAAGACACATTGCTATGCGTCGCTGCATTGCAGAGGTCGTCCGTCGACTCGAGGTCGACACATAAAGCATCCTCTGGGTCAGGATTGGGCCTTACAAAACGAATCCACTCTGTCGCGGGGAGGAAAATAACGTCCTTACACATCTCACGCGGTACCGTATACCATTGCTCAGTTCTACGTGCGGGAACGAGAGAAATGTCCGGTGAAATTGAAATTCTGATCTGGTACTCGAGAACAAAAGTGAGATTCGGGGAAGACGCGTTACTTGCACGCACCGAAACTCGTGCTGCTCTTCTCGCTGATTGCTCTGAAAATACGGAAAGTAGGAGGGATATATTACAAAACTTTACTTTTCTTCCTTCGAAAATATTAAAACTAGAATAAAAGCAGGCCATTGTAATACTAATATCACAGTAAATCTTAGCTCATTAATTCCTCTGTATAATTTTTCATACCAGGCTCAGACTTGAGATGAAACCATCGACATATAGAAATGGATCGATAACCCTGTGGGGAAAATTGTAATGGGCTTAAAAAGAGAAAAAAGACTTTGAGAGGTAAAGCTTTATCTAGAAAGAGACAGGTTTACCTTTCAAAGTCTTTTTTCTTTCTCTAAAGCCCATTACAATTTTCTCCATAATAGGTTTATCGTTCCATTTCTATATGTCGATGGTTGAAACACACAGCCCGATCGAAAATCGGGTTTTCTGATCTGGGCCGATTTTGGACCGTGTGTTTCATCCCCGGTCTGAAATCTGATCTGGACCCGATCGAGGAATGAGTGGCTCATTTTAATCTCAATTTGACAATTAAAATGATTAGATCACTTAAATTCTCTTTAATTCATACAATATCGGGCGCGTTCCTAGTTTTTTCGACTTAAAAATCTTGTTATTCCACTTCTACCCTATCATTGAAATGGCATTTCCTTGAGAAGCTAAGGGGTTAATCGTGCGCTTGATTCGAGGGTTGATAAGTTCATTAAACCGTTTTTTACGGTTTGTCCCTTTGAACATCAGGACCAGGAGTACAAAGAGCGCAGTGTAAAGTGTAAAAGAAGATTGTATGCGTGACGAGTGCAAAGTCGCTGAGGCGTTTGGAACACCACGAAGAAGAGGCGATAAAAATCTCCTACTCTCGCGCACGGTGTGACCAGAATTACATTATTCCTTGGTGGAAATAATGCGCGCGAGGTCCTGGGAGAGTGTCATCCCAGATGGTCTGCTGCTATACATTTCAATAAGCGTAAGCAATTACGCATCGCAATTTCACGTAACCTCCCTTTATGGCATGCTCCGGATCATATTTATGGTCCAGATGAGAGCGAATGATTTTTATCTTTCTGTTAAAGAAAAAGTCAGTAAATCATCTTTTACGATTGTCCTTTTGTAGAAATAGAAGTTCACATTCTCTATTTTGAGAGATTGTTAAATTAATAATTGAGATACTGGGATAGAATCAAGTCAGTATAAGTTTCTTAAATTTGCATAGTTCCGTTTTGTATTCAGTCGGCTTTGTTTATTGTCGTTAAATTTGTTCGCATATAAAAGACGGATTCGTTCTGTTGTATTTTAGTATTTACAAACTCGTTACTGTTATATAGTGGAGAAAAATCGATCTAAGGTCCACGAGCCTGACCCATATTTTTACAATATCGTTTTATAGTAGGTGAAAATACATATATACCGGTCGTAGAAAACCATCAAACACCAACTATAATCTTCCACTTTGTGTGAGATAGCTAGACAAGTAAATTCAATTTCGTGAAATTATTAACGATATTTTTAGCTCCCTATTTTTGAAATTGAAACTCGATGTTATTAGTAAATTTTGTGGGTCATCACGTGTATTACCGGGATATATATGCTGTAGAAGTGCAATCCGGGTGCACGAAACGAAGCGCCCTTAATCTTCCCTTGAATCTACATCCGGCCAGTATATTTGGGAAATTAATACGCTGCTCGATGTCCATCCAAAATACATAAAAAGTGTCACCGCTGTTCAAAACGCCGCACCTCATAACGAATTCAAACTCATATCGCGATCCTTCATCGAATTAAATTTATGAGGGTATGAGTGAGTAAGTGGACTTTAGGGTGTTTTTTCATATTTATTCGTCGAGTGTTTCATCAACCCTGAGGAAACGAAGTGAAATAAAATGTTAGAGGGCGACTTGTCGACCATTGAATAAAAAATACGGTTATTAATTCATTGGTCAGCCACACTAGGGGCTCACGCGAGTATTGAACATGCGAGGATGTGTATTTTTACTTAAAAAACACCGAGTATTATTTGGATTATTATGGTGTATTCAAATATTACTTTGTTTTTAATAATAACAGAAGTCAAAGCTTAGATGTTTCCAAATTAATTCGAAGTTTCAACGTTTTAAATATTTATTTGAATTGTAACAACCATAAATAGTTTTCTGCGTGCTTCAGTATCGATCCACCTCGTTTCGCATTAATAAATTTCTCTCTGAAGTGCATTATGCTCAAGTTCATAATCTGATTAACTCACTAAACGAGAAAATGCTTCCTTATAAAATAAATAAATAAAAATATAAAATGTAAATAATCTTTCTCCGATCTCTGTGCATACAACACGAAATCACCATTTTCCATTTAATGTTTCTGGCCTCTCATGTCAGTTTAATAAAAACTTCAAGCATCAGGAAATTTGCTCATTATGTATGACTAATTTAAAAATTTCGTGTTACTTTATCTGGCTGAAAGATTGACTTCACATTATACTTTTAACTGTAAAATAAACGGGCAAACTTATTTCAAACAAAGTAAATAAGAGGAAAAAATTCGCGAATCAATTTTTACACAAAACTTTCGGTGATCGAATGAGCAGACTTAAACCATATTCTATAGAAATTTCGTTGTGGCTCTGGCCGGGCCCAGATCGGGGAACTCTGGCTCCGTTCGGGGTGTAATTATAGAGATCAGTGATTTTGATTTTAGTAAAAGCAAAACATTTTCTATTAACCGTTATTTGCTGTATGACGATCGCCCGTACTCTATTTTTGAATCGACGAGAAAACTCGTTCTGATTATATTAATTTGCATCATGTATTTCGTTTCAAGGTCGTCGGTGAATGAGTGTATGAAGTGATAATCCCAGCAACACTGTACATTAAACACGCACATACGAAAGAAAGAGAGTGGTAAATCGTTTCGTGTACGGCTTCGAAGATCGGAGAAGACGATTCTTTGAATTGGTTGACACCTCGTGTGATGTATGGTCGCACACCGAGTACTTGTTAATTCAGTGGCGTCAGTTCCGTAGGATGCCAATGGTTAATGGCTGTACATTTCGAATGACTGTTTCGCACCTACACCAAGAAAACACAGATACTCTCAAAAATTTACTTTTAATTACTTTGCATTCCAAATCCAAATACACGTGCCATCCTGAATTACGGGTGACGAGATTTTAAAGCGGAATTAAAATTTTTGTAAGTTTATTACAGATTCAATCGCGACCAATGAAAAGAGTGTTAATGTCAATTTTGTTACCTTGGAAAGTACTACTCAAGAATTTCTATTTCGAAATTCTTGAGATTTCGGAATGAGCCTATCCCAAAAAATTTGGCAATCCTACTTTACAAGTTTGCTCGGAATGTAAATAATTAAAAAAACAAAATGCTAATAATCTTGTAGGCCAATTATTGTCTCAGGTAACTTGAGTCCAAATTGGGTGGGTTTTACATAAAAATGCCATCTTTTCTCACGGATAAGGACATCATACTTTTTTTTTTTAGATTTTTTTAGTTGACTTTTAGAGCGACGATAGACGTCGACTCCGTCATTCAAAGAACCACCTACTTTACACTGAGACTTTAGTGCCATCGTCTTCTTTAATTCCGCCAGGTATACGTGTATATATCTGTATACAGTTTTAAGTCGGGAGTTAGATTATAAGTACTACCTGCAGGATGGAGTCGAAGCACATGTTTCGGGGAACGCAATTAGCATAATTCCAAGGAAATCATCTCCCACACTGCAGCGCCCATGTAGAGACCAAGAAATTCTAGGATTTATGAGAAAAGTCGACAATCATTCCCGGTTGTTTTATACATCAAAAGAACCGTGCTGCGCTCATATAGCGGAAACAAATCACGTAGCTTAGCGGCTCGCGCTCTACCCAAGACAAAACTAAACTTTTCGAACCTAATTTCATAAATTTTTGGGACACTTGAATTTGTATTCATAAACATGCTAGGCATTATGTCACCTCTGAGCTAAATTCTTTAATAAGATAAGCCTGATTTCTTTCTGGTCAGGTTCTCAAAAAGAAGCGTTTTCGATCCAGGCAAAAATCGAAAGAACGTGTAGAAAATTATCATGTAACAAACAATTGTGAGCTGAATGGTTAAGTTGGAAGTGTATGATTTCTAATTCAGAACTCAGAGACAGAAATTAGTTGTGAGGAACACTTTCTGGATTATAAGTATGAATATCATCTTGATGAAGAATAATAAAAAGTTATAGATTAAAGATTGTAGAAACTCTTGATTGGGGTATTGACAATTCTAAATTAACTTCCAAGTTGTTAACGTTTAATATGAATGCTATCAACTGGAAGTTTAAATGCTTCATATTGCATTCTTCCAAATATAGTAAATTTCTTTATTTGAAGCAGTTCCTTAGATTGTTGTCTCTGACACATGTCCCTTGACTTGTATGGCTTTCCACTCTCACATACACAGTTAAGATGGAATCCGAACCATCAGAACCTCGTGAAGCTGTAAAGCAATTTGGAAGTATCTACAAATGCAAGATGAGTCCCTAAATTGTTCCTAAATTGTTTCTAAATTGTCCTTTGACAATTATCAACATGTTGTGTTGAATGTTCAAAATCAAGAAGAAATTTCGCTGTAATCGCGATTAGGCTCATATCAGGCAGTGTCTGATCACGATGAAACACTGTGTCTGGCCGGGCCATGACCAGACAACCCGATTCGTTGACTTCATCACGCCCGGACTCTTCAAACGCATGTTTCATCAGTGATCGAGACCATGGTCCGGCACGTGTAGAAACTTCCAAACCTGGTCCAGACTATGGAGATGAATCCCCCCGATCTGGACCCGCACGGAGTTGGTCCTAATTTCAAAATTTTTTAAATGAAATTTTTAAATATTTGGAATCAGACAAATCCATAGAAATAAAAGAGGATGTGTTTTAAATTAAAATAAAAGCTCTCTTGATCCTCTTAAAATCTCTAACCACAGAGAATTTAGAGTTTTAGAGAAGGTCTAAATTTCGAATCGGGTCTTAGAAATGGGTATTGAAAATTATTGGAGGTTCTAAAGAGTGTTAAAGCAGGTCCAATAAGAGTCAAAAGAGGATGTGGAGATTAAACAGGACGTCGATCGACAGACACAGAAACGATTCAGGCACGGGAAATAAGAACAAAAGAGAGGTTAGGGGCAGAGAAACACGCGACGAGGCGAAGCGATGCTAGGAGGAGGTGCTCGTCGACACGCGATGTAGCATGTTCGTGGTACCAAGAGTCGTGATTGGTTGGGACCCGGTGGGGCGTCCGTGGTAGCATGCCTTCTATTGGTCCCACTAACAAGACAGCTTCACCGAAACGAAATAATAAACCGCTGGGCTCGCTCGCTCTTGCTCCTTTATTTTCTCACCGCTGATGATAAAATATAATATAAAAGGCTATTCGTTACGTACGACTCGGCAAAAGTGTTGTCCCTCAGGAGGCAAGAGAGCGCACGCCGAGAAACCCTCTTCCCCTCGAAGTGAGAAGGTGTGCACCACTCACTGGTCGAATACCAAAACAAAAGTAAATCGAGGATATCGGTTTGGTCTTGTTATGTGTGTCTGATTTCAAATATTGGGAGTGGTGCACCTTAGCTGGAGATAAATCCTTATTGTGTATTATGCTAGTTTTATTTATCTTCGAGTGGGGTTCATTATTTGTAAGAGGATCTGCATTCAGAACCTCTTTCTATTTTTTTGTACGAATGTAAAAAAATGTAAATGTACCTTTATATATAGGGAAGTTGGAAGCATGTTTGGGATGTGCTGTTTGGTAGTTTGATTATGAAATATAATTTAAAGTAATCTTTGGAGAATGCTTCCAAGTTTGAAGCATTCAGGATTTAATGCTTAGAAGCTGATGACAACGTCCAAAAAAATTTGCTTCTTAGTTTTGAGCAATCAAAAGTATAAATGTCCATTGTCTTTGTTTTGTAAGAATTGAAATAATTATTAAGGTTTGGTACATTAGCATTGTGCCTGCTTTTAAAGCATTGCACATACGGACATGATATCACGTAACATACAGCAAAGTAAGGTATAACAACAGCACACGGTATTCTCCGGCGGTCATCCATCCAAGTACTAACCGGGCTCAACGTTCCTTAACTTCAGTGATCCAACGAGAACTGGTGCTTTCAGCGTGATCTTTCCAAGTTAACATCACAGAATCTTCAAAAGCTTCCAAAGTCAGTTAATATCAATCGTCTTTGTTACTTCCCGTAATTTATAAAAGAATCCTTAATTCCAGTTTATGTATACATATTAGGCAGCGTTAACAATTCCTAAAATTTGAAAGTTTCCAACTTTATAACGTTTAACATTTAAAGATTATTTATTAGGGTTCATTTCTATACCTATCGAAAATTATCAAACTTATTTCCTTCCAAGTTGAATGCTTGCAAGTTTGTAGAATTTACATGATCGAATTCTTGACTCTGAAAAATGTAATTCTAATTTATTTTTACATCTTGCTTATAAAAAGGTTTATCAAAGCATTCAAGAAAAAGTTGATGCATTTAGTTAAATTATTTCTGTCTAAGTAGTATTTGCCAGTTGCCGTCGGAAAGTTACACTCACTATATAAACATATACTAAAAAGGGGTTCATTATAGTTCCTCACAATAAACACTTTTTCTCCATATATTTCGTATTTGTTACAATCGTAAAAGATTTTAATTCTAAAAAGATAAACTTAAATACCAATTATTTATGAAAAGTTTAAATATGATTAACAAATTGTTACAATGTCGTAAAATATAAGACTTTAATTATCTTAATTTAAGTACCAAATACGATGAATATATATAAAACGGTATAGAGATTGAAATCGCACTTTTAAAAGAACATTACAAGTAAATAAAATATTATTACCAAACATTAAAATCTACTATCGCGATTTCTTCCCGATTTAAATTGAGTGACATAAACTTCAGCAATTTGTTTATCGCAAATTACAAGTGATAAATATTTATCGGCAACGTGTATCGGTGATTCCCAAAATCGATACGAGAAAAAAATTTATGCGGATGCTGCTTTACAACTGGAGGAAACTATCACTTTGCTGAAGACATGGGACATAACCGATTCAGCCGTTTGAGATTCTCAGATCTTAACCTGACCGAATGTAAACAAGCGGTAATCAGCTTGACACGAGTCATTAAGATTAGAGAAAGAATCGAGATTCCGTATGCCGTGGGTATCACGATTTTAAGAGTTCACTTCCCAGAACTAACAGGTTTAGACATCTTTTTGCCATCACGTTTTCAAAAATGAAAGGTACGTTTTCGAATATGTTACAGAATTTTAAACATCTCCCACAAAATAAATTACAACTCCATCCTATTAAAAAATTTCTGATCACTTATATTTCGTTTAAAATTAAAAACAAAATAGAAGTAAATAATTCTCTGCACTAGGAAAAAATTGTATAACCAATCAAAATTTTATTGCACTAAAAAAAATTGTTTTTTTTTTCTTTTACTGGAATGAGACACAGAACTTGTTCGCGAATTAGTGAGCGGGAAAGTGTGAGATGGTACGTGAACTAATTAAATAATTTGGCCATTGACATACTCGAGTATAAGTTGAAGACATTCAGAGTGTTTTATACAATTCCGGTTTCCTCGAGGGAGTCCTTGACGCGCGATACTACTTTAGATGAAATTACATCGCGATAAAGAATGTTCACGACCCCAGGCACGTTAACGAGGCTAGTTAAAGTCAGTACACGATGACCAAGGGTCATTAGTGCGAGCATTTTACATCGGCTGGCCACTAATCATTATGGCCCTATGCCACTTCGCGTGCCGACTGATAATCTCATTCGATGAAGTATTTTCTAAATTGCAGTATTACTTTGTATGACAAGATCTGATGTTACTCTCAAAATAGTATTTCCGTAAACATCAAATGTTTACAAAACATTTCCGACAACTGTAGTTCCCAAAAGGAATGTAAAAAATTCAGAAAGCTTCAGTTAAAGTTCGTCTAGTTAGTGATTTGATGAATGATCTGGAGAGTAATAAAGCTGGTGTGAAGATTAAACACACAGTTCGGTGAAAAGTTTTCCTTTTACAGAAGCGTGAAATCGATGGCGGATTTCATGGGGTGAAGAATGAAAAATCGTTAGGTTAATGGACCATATAATAATTAACCGTTTGACCCACGCCCGAATCCGACAGGTCATCTCCCACCTGGTAAACCGCAGTTGGACCTCACTTAGCAACAATTTGATGCATTTAAAATGAACCCACCTGGAGCGCGGCTTCATCTCGTTCCCCAAAGTCCATTAGCTGTCTGTACAATTATATCTCTCGCTACACTCTCTCATACTCCTCCCATACCCAAGCTGCCCGTAGACAAATAACTCTGCGTTTTGATTCATAAAATCAAAATTTCTTCATTATTTCCAATATGTTCAAACATTGATTTTTGTTTCCTATAGAGAAAGCAAAATAGAGGTGACAAAATCCAGGTTCTAAAAACAGTCTTTTTTGAACATATTTCAAGAGGAATATGTTTAATATGATGTGCTTAAAAATTTTCCCGGATGTGCGTGTGTGTATGTGTATGTCACATTTTTGACGATTCTACAATATCTCGAGAAAGGGTTTAACATAATGTTTAATTTTACAAGTTTATAATTTTTATAATTTTCAAAAAATGATTTTTCGACTATAACTTCTCAAATATTCATAATTTAAAGCTATGATGTAAGGAAAATGAAGATTCTTTGTGTCGAGACGAATTGATTGGTCTATATGATTAATGCATTTAACTGAAAAGTAAGGAAGTTATTTTTATTTATAATTTTGGAAAATTGATTTTTCAACTGTACCTTTCCTAATTATCACATTTTAAAGTTGATGAAAAAAATGTCTTAAGTTGAAATGAATCAGATGATCTAATATTAATATATTTCATTAATTACTTAATGCTTCCTCTATGAGAAAGCAAATCATATTTGCTTTCAGGAAGCAAAATGCTCATTGAATGAGCACCAAAATTTGATGCAACTTCACAGCTTTTTATTATTTTGAAATACTTAATAAATAGTGGATCTATGTATTCCTCTCCATAATACATTTCACATGTCGCTTAGACATACGGAATTGTTTATGGCTTCTCGTTCGATCACCGAGTTAAGCAGCGCTTGCCTCGGTTATACTCGGATGGGGGCTGTCGTACTGGGGTTTATCAAAATTTAGCTTCTTGTGTTCTATTATAACGACTACTCTTTTTTGCAAACTGATAATTACCAAGTTTGTTTTACCAATTTGATACGTAATACTGAATTCTCCTTCAAAATTGCAAAAGTCGTAAAGTCGTTCTAAGGACCAGATTACAAAGCGGACGTAATTTTCTGCGATGCGAGAAAAGTTTTCTTCGAAAGCTTTGGTGTAGTGCTTTGAAAAGACACTTATATTGTGGTAACGCCATTATATGTTAATTTTACGGATGGACCACTGTGTAAATTCGTCGAGCAGTATTTGCTACCTGCGAGACTGTGAGAAAAATTCCGGAGTTGTAATAGAACCGCTAATCTATTCGGCGACAAAATATGCTTGAATTCTAATCATCAGAGTTTTTATGTTGTCGAAAGAAGAGTGCCTCGTAAATTCATTCTTTCAAATTTATACACTATTCCTATTCTTAGTAAACAGTGTAATTAAACTTTCTGAGTCCTCAATCAATCAATCTTTTTTAAGCAAATCCAAACTCCTCTAAAATATATCGCATACAACTGAAAAAATGAGACTGGTAACGACGTTTAGTTTAGTGAAATTTGGAAGGATTCGGCATTATTGAGAAAATACTGATAGTCGATGCTGTTTATGTTCGATGCAAAGTCGAATTAAAGTCAAAGTGGCGTTGATATATTTATGATATTCAACGAGGCGGATCTAGACAAGTAATCCGAAGTTGGAAAGGTCGTCGACATCGAAACTGGAGCCATTCCATCAATATACCCCAAGTCTCTGCGTCACGATGATGTCGAAGCAGTCGATGAGGGTCTTCGACCTTGAAACGGCGGCAGATCTCGTAGGTGTACGACTCTGTTGCAGAGATCATGAATATATTTCTGCGGTACCTTTCATCCTTTTATAACGCCTCCCACGCATCCACATCGCATGCAGAGTATAGTGACGCTGACGTGCAGACGAGACTTCGCATTACCACAGCATAAATTCTCCCGTCGAGAATCTTATGAATTGACGAATTAGTAAGCTTGTCCTGACTTTCAGGAAAAAGGGAAGTCGTTCATCTCGATTGATCTCCTATCAAGTTGTACTCGCTGCATCAATAACTGCTAAATTCACTTTGTATTAGGACCGCTCAAACATAGATAAGATTCTAATTGAAAAATTGAAGACTTGGTGGAAAACTAATGAGTCGTACTTTTATCTATAGTAAAGTATATTTAAGCACAATTGTGCTTCAAATGCTTTCTATTAGCAGATTCTTGATTTAAAACACTTATCCCAAAAGGCGTTTATCAAATTCAGGCGTTGGCACCTTGCATAGCAATCAGCTCTCAAGTTATAGGATTGTTCTTCTTTCAATAATCCAAGAAGAAGCTCCTCAATCTCATCACTGCAAGAGATAATACAATCCCTTAACGATCAGAAGACACACAATACTCGATTTGTTTATTATGCAAAATCTATTGAATTGCGTGTGGTCAATTATATTATGTTAAGTAGAGCATCCAGATTGGGTGACGTATCGGACCATGAGATCTTAGGGATGGCGTTTCTCCCCGTTCCCTCGACTCTTTAATAACGCATTGTGCCCTGGCATATTAGGTTTATGCTAATGTTCAGGATGCTCGACATTGTGATTGAATCTCTGACTGCCGAGCGTTCGACGACCACGTGGGACGACGATTCATAATGGATGAAAGGTGCCGAAGAAATCGACGACCAGTCTTGAGAAACAGCTTTCGATTTATGACAATGATGTTCACTGCTACCTGAAATTAGGACCTGATCCATAGCAATGTCCATATATTCAAGATAGTGTTCTCCGAAATGAAGATCTGGACCACGGTTTTGAATAATGAAAATAATTTTGACGATAGAGATTACTCGACTTATTAGATGAATTCTTCAGATAATGGGTTGGAAATATATACAAACAGATAAAAAAATAAATCAGGATGTAGATTACAATAATGATACTGTACATCATTTATTTATTCCTTTGAATTTGAAATTAAGGGATGTGTTTGTAAAAGAATTTTCATAAGAAAATTTGGAAAATTGTGGAAACTCCGGGTCGAAAGTCGACTCGAGATATGGATGGACAATTCCGGCTTTTTCCCCTTCGGGGGGAGTATATTTCTCTCCCAAAAGTTCCGTTATTTACAGCAGGGGGTCCATGCACTGCATCTGTGAGAAGCATTAAAAAAGCGTCGGACAAACGTATATATGCATAGCAGCAGTTAGAGCAGGAGAAGACGATTATCGCACCTTAGCAATCTCTCATTATCATTCTCGACATTCTCTTTACTCTCGTCGACCGGACCGAGACGAGAGATCGACTTCTATATATGTACGTGAACACAGTGACTTGTGCAAGTCCCTTAGAAAATCGAAAAACAACTAATTCACGTGCCAATCAATTTCTTGCAAGAAAAATGGATATTCAAACTTATTATCTAGACAGTCAACAAAAAAATTTATTAGGTACAAATACCTTCATCCTCAACTATCCAAGTTTTGAGTTTTTTTTTTCATTACAGAATTTTTGAAAATTCATTTTAGTATGAATTCTGTCGAATGGGTGCTTCTGTTAAATTTGTATCCATGAGATCGTGTCGTTTCTGACCGCGAAAAAAATGAGAGGAGAAAAAAAGTGGTGGAAGTATAAGGTTAAAAGGGGGGAGCTTAGAAGGAAAAAAAAATGAAAATACGGGGAGGTGGGCCGTAATGTGGCCCGGTATAGTCGTGTCCTTAATTGACAGGCCTTGGGTCCCGTGTCCTTTGCATCCGTGGCAGGACCTCGTTAGCGAGACTCGAGGAGGATGGCAGTCAGAATGCCATCTGCAGGTATATACAGGATCTTCCCGGGCGAGGAGACGTCTTTAAATTAGTTTGGACACATTATCTACCTGATAACACGACCCTCCATACTCTATAGGTATGTTTACTGTACATTCCCGACAACCCTTCCCGCAAATATCACTCCTCCAATCGATGTACCAATGTCATCTTGTCGATTCTCTTCCTATTTATTCTATTTAGTAGGGGTCGAATCGCCCCTCCGCGGCCCTACCAAATTATAATTATAATTAATTATAAACATCATCTGATAATATCAATAATATTCTTGATATAGAAAGCAAAAGACGCCAGCAAGAGCAAGGAGGATTGCGAAGTCAAAAAGTTTCGTTTGAAGGAAAAGCTGCAAAAGAAGGAAATTGTCACTAATTTAACTGTTGAAGAGAATTTCAACGAAAATTATTACGAGGTACACAGTGACATATCTGAAAATTTCTCGCGTGACCCTGAAAATGATTTATCTGAAATAGAAATTCCTCAATACAATCCTCCGACAGAAATAGAGCAATTAATATGTTGTGTTAAATCCAAGTTGTACAATTTTTTTCACCGGTTGTACAATTGTACATATACAGAACGATTTAGGGCTTCTCATTCTCAAATCATCTCCATGATGATTTTCTTAAATATTATGATATAATATATAGTATAATATTATCGCATAAATAGTATAACTTGGGAGATTTAGAGAGATAAATTTAAATTATTTGAAGTTAGTGACATTGTATGGAATATATATAAGTATATTGAATGTTTGGACTTAAGTGCTCATTTCAAGATTGTTTTCCGTAGCCTGGCAACAGAGCCTGAAGGTAGCAGGTGTTGATTCAGTAATCGGCCAGTAATTACAGCGCTGAACGATGATCGCAAGAAGCGAGTGGCTTCCTGAGTACTTAGTGCATTCCATCACGTACATAAATGGATAGACACTATATGTACCTGCTTTTACTGTATTTACTTTGCTACGCACCGGCGCATTTTATACTTCGATCGGTAGATGAACTCCTTCGTGGGTGCTACTGCCAACTTTATCCATCGATTTCGAGATAATTCTCCAACAAACAAGGAAGTTATTCCACTTTATTCATCTTATTAAACTATGCTCTGTTAATTTTTCTTCAAGAGAGAGAGAGAGAGAGCAATTTCGATTTAGATTTTTGAATTATTGGTAATTGATTGGATTTAATAGGTCAGATTTATTGGGACTTAATAGAGGTCAAAAAGGAAATGATTCACCTTGTGATGAAGGCGTTTATAAAAGTGATAAATTGAAAACAGATTTCTTTCGCAAATTGATTAGTGATACCTGTCGAAATAGATTTTTTGTTTTAAGACCA
>JAUEJJ010000044.1:2119234-2152894 GCA_032164275.1 Synergus coniferae | reverse complement strand
CCCGCTGGGAAGCTTAGATTTTAATTGAACTGTATTTTTAAATTACATTGGTATTTTTTCAAAATACAATATCAACAGACAGTTAAGAAAAAAACGTTCTCGAGAGTAGAGTCTCTTCCTGCTCCTGAAGTAGTGCATAAAATTCCAAGAATCTACAATAGACACTTTTGAATCCCTATAATTCAGAACAAACGTTCTAGATATGAAACTACACAGTAATTTTTCGTTCGCAATATAATAACGGCAAATGAAAGTCATAAAATCTGAAAGGAGATGCCTCCCTCCTCGTTAATCGGGATCGAACGAGCTTACACTGAAAGTTAGAGGTTGGAGGAGTAGTCTTTGGAGCATAAAAGATATCCTCAGAAAAGAGCAACTAGCAAGTAACGCAAGTAACGTAACCGCGTTGCGCACGGCCTTAAGGCCGTTTATAAAGAGACGTTTCAGCGAGTATGCAGGAGTGAACTGCAATCCACGATAGGAGTGGACGCAGTCGAGTGTTCCCCTGTTATTAGGGACAATTTCCAATTGGCCGCGGGCTCACTGAGAGAGAAAAAGAGACTAAGCGAGATGGAAAGAGACCAGACGTTTTATAAGACACATGTAGGAAGCATATAATGTTATATAT
This sequence comes from Synergus coniferae, assembly GCA_032164275.1. NCBI lineage: Eukaryota > Metazoa > Arthropoda > Insecta > Hymenoptera > Cynipidae > Synergus > Synergus coniferae. The sequence goes on along the minus strand of JAUEJJ010000044.1, from coordinate 2,152,266 downwards.
ATATATGGCACCCGGGGGTGCGTTCAGGAAGTCTTGCGCACTACCTTCCTTCTTTTTTTTAACGTTGTGCTCGACTTACAAGTTCTTAACCTCCTTTTTCATTCTTACAAAAATTCTTCAGAATTTATACGCGATTTGCCTCTGAATATTTCACCTTTTGAATTTCACCTTCAAGTTGATAAAATTTCTCCCAGGGATTTTTTGAGATCTCTTCCGACATTGAAGACGCTATTCACAATTCCAAATTTCGATTCAAGCATTAATTTGTGAATGCTTTCAATTAAAATGATAATATTAATACAAGTGTATATGCGTTTTAAAATAACTTATCGCAGTCTTTCTCATTCAATTACAAATATTTCAAGGAAATCAAGAAGCAGTAGCGATTCCTGAAAAACCATTAGGTTCTCGAGGTCCGATATATCGCATCGGTAAATACCGATTTGAAACAGAGCGAGTCCAGCTCCGACTTAAGTTATAGCATCTGCTCTTTCTGGCCCAGTAATATACGTGCTCAGTTATCACGTCCGGGATCTTAGATGCGTATATGTGATATCCACGCACTCCTGCACGCGTGCAGCCGTACACCAGAGTCTGAGGGCGCATTTACACGAAAAACCCCTAATAGAAGTAACTTACATCAGGTAAAATCTTATAGGACAACCCAGCTTGCAGAAGGAAATTGATAATAAAGTTGTTTTCGTTGATTGAATCATGCTAATCTAAACATACATTATGTCGACTATTCACATAAAAAGGAAAAAAAGGTCAATTGTTCTCTCAAAATATTCATACATCTAATTAAGGCATCGAGTCTTTCTGTATAATAAGGAAGTGTAATCCACACATATTTTATGACCAAACGCCCCTCGTACGCCCAGTACTTAAATTCGAATTTTTTACATGGTCCAGAAATAAAGTTTTAGTATGATGAGTTTGTACGTATTAATGTATTAATTTGGATTCGATTACTGGAATTAATTATTCGTCTTTATAACATAATACATACAAAATGGTGGCATAGCAGTAGATAAAACGACGACGTTTACGAATTCATGCAGTAGAAAATGCCGTGTATGGTTAGACACAATTTCTGACATGACTAATTCCTACCCTGATCTCTCTAGTTTTGATTATTGATTGAGTTTGCAAATTAGGTTCTTCATATATATCGTTCGTAGCTCATGATAATTTCTCTAATAAAAAATGCATCAGTTTAAAATAATTGCCCTCGCTTTATCTTCTCTTTGGTCTTTAGACGTTAAAAGTCCTGTTGAAGGTTTACGAATTTCCGCGACTCGTTCTCAGCTATCTCGAGGTTCATCGGACGCACTCGAGTATACACTTCCTCTATCCTTTGGGCCCCTACTTATTTACCTACATACACATTCGCCGCCCTTAAGATTCCCGGCTCTCCTTCGAGGCGCAAGCGACGTTTAGCCTAATTTAAATACAGAATTAATTGCCCCGCACCCGTCAGTGTGCGTACATTAGCCACGCCTCTACATACTTATTATTTTCATTCTGTGGCTGAGTATATGTGTGCATGTGTGCATACACATGTATCTGTGTGGTAAGTTCGCATTCTCACACATGGACCTAAACACTGACAAAGTGGTGGGAAACTTTACTCCGCGCGAAATTGCAGAACGAATATGCTGCATTATCGAAGGAACGATAGTATGTGTGTGGTGATTTTCTGTGAGTGTGTGCAAGAGTGTGAGAGAATGTCTGCCTTGTGAGAATTGGGCTGATGATTATGCCACAAGGTGCACTGCCTCACTTCCGCCAATCAGAAGAAACACGCGGCTCTAACAATCTGTCTCCTTTTTTCCTTCGGTCACCAATAATCTTTCTCTCTTGGCGTTAACGGCTTCATTTTTTTATGTCATCCTGTGTTAAGGCCACGTGTCTTATAACCGTTACTACAAGTGGTGTCGATTTTGACGATGGAAACACGATTGAGAGTGATAAGGGGAATCTTATCAAAGTGAGACATTATTTAACGTTCTCGAATTACAATTACCCTCTGAATATTCATTACCCTCTATTCATCTATTCATCAATAGACAAGATTAAAAAACCTATTTTTACTCTCGTGTGTCTTTTTATTCGAAATTGGAACAATCTACTGTTGAACTTTTTAATAAACTCAGCTGTCAAAATTTAAACGCATTAGTGCAATCCAATCAATCAAATTAGAGATTCAGTTGTTTCCTTTAGGACTTTTTGTCATTCGAGCGAGCGTGAAATTCCATTGCACCTGGATGACTCTATTAGGTATCTCCCAATTCTTTATTGGAATCAAGAGAGATGTGGGAGGTGGAGGTCAATCTGATGAAAGAGAAGAAACATATAAAATACAGAGTGGGTAGAAAAGATGCAGGTTTGTGGAATACGTAGAATGCGGACGAATAGTTAGACACGAGGATACACGCGTGTCAGATTCTCAAGGGCCTCACCGGCTCTCTGGGGCCCACTCCTCGGCTCGACAAAGCTAACGATTATTTTCGCACTCGCATGCAGAGCAATGGAGAAAGGGCAACTCCCAGAGTGAGTTAGGACCGATTCAGGTACTTTTTATCTCTCCCGATAGGGGACTTAAATCTGCGAAGTTCATTCCATGAATACCGAATCGAGATCCTCCGACATTGACGTGCCAGTGGTCGGTAGTATGCAACCACGTTAAACCAAACTCGTATCACAGAAATACTTCGAAGACAACATAGTTCGAGAAACAAAATTTATAAGAAAAGAGAATTTCGAATATAAACAATTGCAACTATATTTTTATTCCCATTTAGGTGTTTTTGAATCGAAATTCCCTCTCTTTCGAAATGAAATTGAAAGTTTTTTGATAAAAGGACACCATTTAAACACTTTTTTTTATTAATACAGTAATAAATTGATTAAGGGAAGAGATAATTATTATAATTATATTAATTTATCTTTTCTTCGTTTAGAACCTTTGCTCTTAGGTTTCTTGAAAAATGTCTATTAGCATGCGACCCAGTACACGGTTGGTTTATTTAGACACATTTTTCCCAGAAGCGTTTGCATAAATTTATTCGTATTCGGTGTGTTAAATTTATTTTCGTTTGAATAACTTTGGCCAGCGATCACGAACAATGGCATGGCTAGAGGCGAAACACACGAAGAAACGGAGACGACGTGGCGCGATAGTTGAGAATTGATTACACTCTTAATTACCGCATGGATTAGCATAAATTTCCATGAGTTGCGCGCGCGTAATATGAACTCAATTAAAAACCGAGTGTAAACTGACGAATTATAAATTGAAAATCACCCGGGCCCTCACTATTTATTCTCTCTCTTTTCGTGTTTTTCACACCTCTTTTCGACTTTTTCTATTTTCTTGTCTTTCTCTTTCCTACAAATTAAGATTTCCACACGACGGATGCGGTGTAATAATAATTATTATGAGGAAGTTGTTGAGAAATATTATACTGCAATGATGTACGGAAATGCAGAAATTTCATTTATTATTGCAAAATAAATCTTACGTCGTTGATATTTCACTTTTTAATTTTTCAACATCTGATTCGTATATATGTATGTAAATGGATGTATTAATAGATGTTGCAAAGTAATTGAAATAATGTTTCAGTTCTTCGTATTGTATTGTTTTTATCATTAGACAGAAGCGGACATTTACATTTTCATAATTAATGAACATCAAGCTATAACTTGAACATTTTGCATAATCATTCTCGTAGATCAATTAATGATCTCTTGTTATTAATTAACTTTTGACGGTATCGCGATGAGTTCGCTTAAGCTCGCTTAAAGAGATCGTATATAGTTATAAACGTTTAACGCCATTCTAGGCATCTCCACATGGATCTCGTCAAACCGGAGTGATTAGGATCACCGGCTGACAACAGAAGGTAATGTGCCGTAATGTTCATGAAATATGCCATGACACCAGAAAAACAATGTTTACCTCTGCCATAATTCCTATCTCTTTATCTCGTCTGCTCCTCAGCACTACAATAAAATTGACTTCTCCAAATGACTGTAGGTCACTAAACGGATAAAGTATATACAAAGAATTTAGTGTTATTATTATGTAATTCATTCTTTGCTGAGTCAACATAAATTTTACTAAAGCATTAGAAATATTATGAGAACACGTTTATTCACATTTCAATGGGCATGAGATATATACAATCGAACCGTTTTTCTGGGATTCACGCGAGCCTTATTCTATAATAGGTAAAGCAATAATTAGCGTTTTGATGGGGAACACGATTATTTTGTGTATGCATTGGCATTGCTTAAGGTGGCTATCGACGCGTGTACATCGGACACCCCGTATAAGTTTGGACACTTGGAAACTTGTATTCTTGGCTGGCTTATTTAAATAATAACGTTGGTGGCTGCGACTTAAAAGCTACCTGTCCCATTCTGCCATACATGGCAGGGACAAGATTAGATAAAAGCCCAAAGGACCCGTGCCAGCCTTACGACGACCGCGACGGGCCGACTTTTTATACTTATATCACTACCATAGGTACTTTATCCCTTATTCAAATTAGTTAAGCTGCTTTGAATACAAGCGCGAGCACGCGCACAGCGCACTTAAATATCGACTGCGAAATTACAATACAATAAGGATTTCGGCTACGAACATAATACGTGGCGAATATCGTGCCTTTAAAAAATCATATGCCCGACGATGAAAAAGTGCACTGCATTCTGAAATCAAAGTAAATGTACGTAAATATATCTCTCAGTAAATCCTTCCAAGTGCAGAGGATTTCTGTACGTTCTTTATTTCATCTTCAGAGTCTCTAGCGTTTAGGTTCATTACAAAACTTCACTGTTGTTTTCAACTTGAGAACGTTCAAAATTGGATGGTACACCAAAGTATATTAGACAACCCTTGACCCAATTTTATTCCGCAAATGAAGTCTTCTAATTTGCATCGCATGAAGTTTGCAGAGGAAACAATGGAAAAATGCTGATCCGGTCTTCTTCGAAGGGCAACAGGGGGTGAGAAGGATCCTGATTGAAATAAAGCAATTAGAGAATTACCATACGTAATACTCGATGTTTCCGAAAGCAGTACGAGGAGAAGCACGCACGTTCGAAGCAATGCTATCTGATATACGAGCGTTTCCTTGCTTTAAGCGAAGCATGCAATATAACGCCGTGCATTCTTCCAATGTGGCAACTGGCAACGCTATACAGCCTTCCATTAAGCTGCAGCCCCGACTCCCCTGGTCGCCATTCAGGAGTTTCACCGGTTCTTGGGAAAACTCTTTCAGGCTCAAGGCCTGATCGCGTCTTGATTTTAACGAGAGTTCTTCACAAGTCGACTGCCATGCCGGACGACGAATCACGGTCTTACAATTAATTATACCTTGCTGTAATCCAAGAGAAATTTCTTTACGAAATCACCTCGTTAATTTATGGTTTGGCCAACAGGAAGGATCATCATTATTATTAAAGATGGGCGTCGTTGTACTTAACTTATACACTCGATTATGTTACTTGTTATACTTCATGGCAAATTATTTTCTTAGATTTACAATTTACAACAAAATCAACATACGTGGAGTACAAAAATACGAGAAAAAATATACTCTTTACATTTATCAATTTTGAAATTGAATTGCGAGAGTTTCTTTCTATGGAATCCATAGAATTAACATGTAGGGTGCACCGCCGGAAGAAAATGCTCTTTGAAGGCGCTAAGGATCCAATCGGCGCCTCGCACCCTTCGCGGCACTCCTGGACACACAATGAGACTGGATTGCTTGAATTATGGATGGGCAGCCTCTTTGTCGGCCTCTGTAAACTTGTGGAGGCGCGAGCCTTCTCTCTTCGTGCATGCATGCCTATCCTGAGCGATCACACGCGACTGATAATTCACAGTTTTTTCGGAGACTTTCATCCGGGGCGCCAATGCTCCCTCCTCCAAATGCCCGGGTCACTTCTAAGTATCGACATACCGAACATCAACTTCGTTTCACCAATGGGGAGATTAAACAAAAAATTTATCATTTTCAGTAAAATTCTTTATTAAATCAAAAGTGAAAATTCTCAATGCGTCACGTTTGTTCCTAAATTGCATCGTAGTTTAAAAAAAATTGATATTATAGGTTTCTCTGTGTACCTTTAAAGTTATTTAAAAAATATTGTTAATCTAATAATAATTAATGAACTCATGTACAGCCTAGAAACAAAAACCAGCAATTGTTTATCTCACATCGCTTAAATTTCGTATTCGATCTACCGAAACTATAAATTACCCCATTTAATTTGGTTTGCATAGGCTCCATTTCAGTGGTGTACAAGAATGGTATTTACAAGCAGCGCCTTTACTTTTTACTGTCCTAACATTTGTGTAATGATTCTAATCACCGAACAGGCACGTCGCATGACTTACTGTCGGAGTATCCGATATCAGCGAGGCTGATAGAATAGAAAGATAGAACAGATGGAAACACGGGCACATAAAACTGGATTAATACCTCACACTTTTTGTGTTTAAACATTCGTGTATAGTGTATACATATATATCTAATATGTAACTGAGTATTTCAATGCCTTTATTAATGAGTTGTTTCAAATCATTTGAGATGCTCTTTCGAATAATAAAAAAAAACTTTTACGCATTACCAATCCGCGTTCGTGTACGCGAATCATAATGGAAGAAAAAACCTATATTGCGAGATCCGGAGGTACCTTTGAAAGAATGGTGGGTGTTTTACACGAACGTTGCCATATTGTTACTAGATACCGCGCCCACTTCCGCTTTCCGTGTCGTGCTGTGATTTATAAATCATTTTCGTGATGCACCCAGGGTGCTTCGTGCGATTCTTCTCTACGCGAATATCATCAGAATGGAAAACTATCTAAAGTTTGTACTTTTTCGAATTCTCATTTCTGAAAATTGTCAGTATCTAAAATTGGGTGCTTCTAACTTGGCAGCGTCCAAGTTTTACAGGTTCTTCCACCTACTTATCTGGTTGGTTCTAACTTGACAGAATTCGAAATTTAAACGGCTCCGTCTTAAAAGCCTTTCAATTTTGATAATTCCTATTTTTAGTCTTGACTTTGGATCCTTATAATTTGACAGCATTCAAATTCTGGTACATCCAATTTGACAGAGTTTGAATTAAGATTGATGCAACTATTGTTAACTATTGTTTGGATAGAATTTGAAGCTGTCTAAATTGAGAAGGTTCGAACTTGTCGTTTCAGATTTTGAATCCATTTCGACAGAAAGTTTTTCATCATCTCAGAGCCTGAATAAAGTACAAGATTAGGAGAAAATTACTTATTTCGAGAAAGCGAGGATTCGCGTTCTAGTTTTTTTTTTTCTTTTGAGCATGGACGTACACAGATACGTGTATGCATTAGCAGCATGACTTATCGTTGAACACACGGAAACGGAGGCACACCACGCTCGCCAGTCTTGGCTGAGAGGCCCCTAAGCCGTTGAACATTATGTAAAGTGCGACGGTTTATTTTGGTACGAGAGACGTCTAGGGCCCTTTATCAGATCGCGTGCTCCCGTGCAACCAGGACTATGTAGGCCAACTCGCCAATGGCTACCCAGGGGCAGTCATCGTCGAGCCTCGCCGATTAGAAAACCCGAGGCATTTTTCAAAGTCCCTGGATTATATATACGCCCCTCTGTCATGTACACCCACGACGATTGGATCGATCTCGACGGTCGCAAAGAGTTTTGATTAATGACACCTTCATGGCTGTGTAGTCGCATGTCTGGAAAAAGGAATTTAATTGTACCCACGAACAGTGACGCCAATAGAACCTGTAGAAACAAAAATTTTATTTGATATCTCGTCAAAATGCTCCACAAATAGAAAAAAAGTTCTCCTGCAATAAAAACCAGTTCACGATATTACAAAGACATTCAATTAAAATATCCTGGGAAAAATTATGCGCGGTGGGAAGATGCATGGCTGTGATCCCAATTTGGAATTGCCCAATTAAAATTTGAATTAAACTTTTTAAATCTTAAGACGTTGCGTTCAATTTTGAATGCCTTATAGTTCTAACATGTGATTAGTATCACCTTTTCTTGATAAACTTTCCCTCAGAACGAAAAAAATAGGGATTATCTGATTGGTAATGAAGTAAACCTTCGGGCATGAATTTTATCGGTTGTATTTTAGTGGATTAAGCAAGGATGTATTGCAAAGTTCTTTAGTTTCTTTACTTTCTAATAACAGGATTAGAACTTCATTTAAAATTTTTATTCTCTGCGACCTCTCTATAATCATAACGCTCTGGCTAGTTTCATCGAGGAGAATGATAATTATCGGGTGATCAGGAACAAATATAGGGTTAATTTCTCGAGTAACTTTCACTGAATACAATGATGGAAAGTATTTAAATATTTATAACTAACTAATATTTTAAACTAACTTTTAACTAACTGTTAAAACAATGAAATATTTGAAGTAAAATAAGCGAAGAAGAAGGGGAATTTAACTAATTCTGTAGGCAATTGGCTTCAAAAATTCTTTGAAATATTTTATATTTTATGGAGAATAGAACTTTAACGACTTCCTCATATAATATCTGAGTTCCCATCTTAATCTAAATGGTCATCAGACGCCTTGAATACATACAGCTGTGCCGAATCGCCTCAGTGGCAACCGATAATTAAAATCTAGTTAATTACTACGTGATAGTCTCCAAACTACCTTATTCACTCAAGTTCTATACCTGACATTTGTGGTTATTTGTGTAAAATGTGGCTGCTGCTGGTTTTTGAAAAAAGAATCAAATCAACTCTACATGTGGAATAAAATTCTCGGAATAATAATTTTGCAAGGTTTACTATATATTATGTAGTTCTAGAACAAAATGAATTCAAGGATACAAATCAGTTAACTCTCTTAAATCTTAATCAAAATGATATAAGTATACCACTGATTCCAATTAGTGTTTATACGCTAATGAATCAGCGGAATTTCGCTGATAGAGGGCGTGACATTCACTGATTCATCAGTGTAATTCATTACTGGTGCATCAGCGCATATTACACACTGGATTGGAATAAGTGGTGTACTAATCGCTGATTCAGATTAAGACAGAATTATTAAATAAAAAGAGTAGAAAACTTGTAATTTAAATGTTTCAAATATTTATTTTTTTAATTAACCCTTTTATGCTTCTTTAAAAGAAGTGCAAATTATTTCTTGTAAAGTTGTCAATAAATTATAAGAAAATAAAAAAGGATTTGAGTGAAACACTCATGCAATAAAAGAAACCGCAGTGGCGGTCAGTAGAACCAACATTTTGTAACAACTTGCCACAAAACTGCAGGCTGTCAGTCATTTCCATATTATTAGGGTTCTTCACCTGTTCCCAATTCTTGAGTCCTAAGGTTTCAGTGTATAAAGCAGGCATAAAAGCCTCTTTAAGAGATTCGGCTACATAATAACCCAGTAATTTTCGAACCGCAGAAACGCAAAGGTCGGTTCGAAGCATCACTCATAATAACAGCGACTGTTTCCTATTGTTTCAATTTTTTTTTTTTCGTTAAAACTGACTTACTACCAACAAAGAACAACCTGAGGGTTATTTTCTTAGGAAGCCTAAAATTTTAATGGTGCATCCAACTTATTCATAGCCTTACAAATTATATGCAAAGAAATTAGAATTCCAGCTTCCTTCCAACTGCCGTCAAAACTTTGAACGTTTGTCAAATTGAAAATATAAACCTTTTTCAACTTGGATGCATCCAATATTGAAGCTGTTTAAGTTGGATTAATCCGATTACAAATATAGAAACACAAATATAAATATCTAGTTGTTCAAACAAAGTTTGCTTTATAACTGCCTTTACAATCAAGTAGTCCTTCAAATATACATAATCCTCCCGCCACAGCGTTTTATTTACCTCTTATCAAAGTCCGTACCGGAAACGACAATTCATCTCTCACCCAGAGTTTATTTCGCTTTACATTTCAAAATCAATAAATGGTAGCAAAGTATCAATGGACATGCAGTACGTACTTCTGATAACGAGGCGGATGGCACGTAGGGAACAAGAAAGTTCGATAGAAAGTTGAAGAACAAAACATGAGAATGGGAGAGACCACGATAGAGAGAAAGAGAGACGAAACAAGAGCGAGTTGAAAAAAGAGAAAAAGAGAGAGCATAATAAAGGGAGAAAGGTAGAAAAGATAGAGAGAATGAGAACGATAAAGGGAGAATGAGAGACAGCAGGAGGTGGTTTGTGGGTGGATAGGGAGGTGGGGGGGAGGGAGAAGAGGCCGACGCTGAGGCAACGGCCAATGGAAACTACCGCCCGTGACACGAAGCCACGCATCGTAGCATACTCTTCTTTTTTCCATCCACGGCTGTTTTACCTTCCTCTCCATGCACCAACACGTGGAAGAGGAATGGAATACCGCGGAGGTGGTGTTGGTGGAGGTGGTGGTGGAGGAGGAGGTACTGTAGGTAGAGAAGGAAGAGGTGGAGGCCGTATAGAGTCAGGATGGCGCGGTGAAACTAGCCAGCCGAGACCGTTGGTCACGCGAACTTATCCTTCCCCCCCCACACACACACACATCTCACAAACTGCCTCTCTATATAGCTAACTTTTCAATCCACAGGACCCCCGCCCCAACCCTCCCCTTTGGACAAGCAACTCTCAATTGTCAGTTGTCTGTCAACACCGATATAGTATTTATTATACAGAGCAGAGGATATGGTCGAGAGTTTGGATACATATGTAATCAAACTTAATCCAATTTGGAATTTAAACTGGATGTATGTATCCAGTTTTATTCACCATGTATATCATCATTCACAAATCTTTTTAAACCTTTTTTCTCACAAAGTAATTGGCGCCCAAAAATGATTTTACACAACCTCGAAATCCCTATTTATGCCAATATCTAACGAGAATCATAAGTTATCCAAACTAACTAAATAAATTTTATTACAGTCATTTTTCTTGAGACGACACTAATTTAGCATCAAAGGTTTATAAGAAATGCCGCTGAGGAAGCTGAGAGCTCACCGGTTTTTAGAATCTTTGGAGAATTGATTTTTTTTTTAAATTTGTGAGAATGTATTCGTAACAAATGCAGGGGGAGAGAGAAGGTGAAATGTTGCGAGTTTGTTGCTAAAGGCATGTATGTGTAGTGTGTACTGGGGTCGTGAAGCAACTGCTACGGAACGACTTGGCTTGGAAATTATCATAATTTCATAATTAGCTCGTTCCAGGGGTCCTTCCCGCATTTCAGGCAGCTTAAACACGTCGGACACGCTAGGTGGACTCTCGACAGCAGCTACTTCTGCGCCGCTACTTGTAACCGGTCCTTAATTCTTATTCTCATTCGCGCCAAGTTTCATCGTTTACTATGAGATCTTAATTATTCTTGAGCACTTGTTACACGATACTGTTTTCCAATTTTAATCATTATCAGAAAAATAGTTAGAAGAATGATATACTTAATCCTTATAAATGAAATCAATTTTGGACGATTCCAATTTGTCTTTACTCTTCCAGGATTGGACCAATTTTCAATCATACTTTGCTAAACTTTTTGGGGATTTATCTTGAATATAAAGGAAGAGAGGATGAAAATAATAGCTTCTGATGATGGTAGGATTCATTTCTCGTTAAATGTCAGTTTTCCATCTGGATTCTTAAATTGTGCATGTTATATATTCGTATGTATATATATAAGATATTCTTTGTGGGCGAAGAAGGATTTGCCCTGCTAGATATACGATGGCAGATAGTATAGTTACCGGTAGTACATTCACTTGGCATACATTATATCGTAGCACGTCGTATTCGATGCACCGGTACTTACCCTTACAAATTGGTTGAACACCAAAGTCCACCAAGATTTGCCAATTCCGATGGTTCTTTCAGATTCCAATCGTTCCATTCGAGCGTACGCCTTCCCATTGTAACATTCTCTGTGTCACAAACCATTACACTTTATCTCCAGAACAATGACTTTAAAATTAAATAATTGAATAAATGAGTAAATAAGAGTAACAGTTTCACATCTAAATAATGATATTTATTTCATATTTTGAATTCGGAATTTTTGGCAAAATCCATAAAGAAAAATGTACACAATTTCTGTTTATACAATAATGATATGTAAAATAATGATATGATTCCCGAATAAAATATGAACATGATTCTCGATAAAAGTGTTGAATATTAACAGTTTCCAGTGGTTATTAGCCTTTTAAATCAATATTCAGTCTTTTTCGCATGATTCTGAAAAATAACCATCTTCTTCTTTAATTTCAAAGCAGGTGTTTGTGAAAAGTCAACAGTAAGATTATCGGATCTCAGAGGGTGGAGCTGCAGGGTTTGGCTGTCGTCGAAAAGTATGTATTAATTTTTTTACTAGCTCCTTCACTTATTATTATGTTACGCCAAGAAAATCTACAAGTCCAAAGTCAATGCAACCGCATACTTAATATAATATACTCATTATTTATGGACTGTAAAATATCTTCTTGATAAATAAGCGGCATTTATAAGGAAAGCTGGATACGATCAGCTCAAGCCAACCACACGTGATTAAGGATGCGACTGGGTTATTTCGTATTTAAATTAAGCTTCGCGACAGTTGGCAGCATGCGATGTGTCAAAAATTGACATTTTCGTATAGTTGTGGCACATTTAAAATTGCAGTTGCACGTGTTAGCAGTTATTCTCTTATCTAGATTTTAATCTTGTAAATCGCATTTGAAAATATTCAAGATTGACCCCAAGAAATGAAACATTGGAAAATTGGGCTTAAAAACATACTAAACTTGGCCTATAAACAGTAATTTGACGAGTCTAACCGTTTGGGCATCAGCCTTGATAGACATTATCGATCGAGGATCTTGTTAGATACAATCAAGAAGCAACGTTTTTATTTCTTTTCGTTTTGGTTTCCGGTTTCTACTGTTTAAACGCAACGGGATCGCGTGGTAGCCCGCGGCGTGCACGAGCTTCGAAATTGTTACTGGTAAAAAGTAGTGGGATAGGATCAGCAGCAGCTGATCACCGGAACCGTATTTAAATACGTAATAACCCTGCTAATGCTCACATTTTTCTGCTCGTTATATGATCCCCGTTTGTAGGTTGTATACCTTTCTTGCCAGTTTCTCATTTCTGCTCTCGCGAATTCGCTGAGGGTGTACTTCATTAGACATAGTTTTTCCAAGAGTTTGAACTCTTATTTTTTGCTCTTCTTTATGCCACGCATGGTGCCTTCCCATCTGGCCAAGTTATAAAGGTTCTCCTTCTGTCATCATTGATTTAAGTGAAAAGAAAAATTAAGATCCCTTAATTGGTAATTTCTCTCCAACTTGATGGCACCCAGACTTTAATTGTTTCAAATTAATATTGAATTTATGAAACTGTGCGGACTAAATGATTTCCTATCAAGTTTTGCAATGTAGTCAATTGACTTGATCAAAGAAAAAAAAGATGTGTCAGGTGGGTACCGGCCTATTATATACATCCACAAACTCGCACACAGGCCAATCTTGTATTTGTAATAACTACACGTATGTAGGTGTAGTCGTACCTGATACCCAGGCGCGCATTGCATAAAATGCTTTTCAATTCCACCGAGTGGAAAGTCCTATTGAGCCGGAGATACGCATGCAAAACAGGACGGCCATTGCGCTCTCGTGTGGGATTGTTGCTGATTGTGTGTCGCTGCAAACGACGAATCAGGGCTGCTACCAATCCCTCTATACAAGGTGACTCTGAACAGGGGTGAAAACTCAAAAAATATATTATTTTGTTGCCTTTAAAAATTTAATTTTTTCGCTGAAATATTCAATGTATGAAACTACTCTCTGGGAAACTTTTTGTTTGGAATAATTGGTTGCTGTAGAAGGGACCAAGTTTTGATTATTGTCGTAGAAGAAAAAAATTATGTGAAAATTGAATTAAGTACTTAATTCAACTTCTATTACATTTTTCTCATAATTTTTTTGGGATGAAAAAGTTTTTTTTTGACAAAATAGTGAATATTCCGCATTTGAATAAATACGTATTAATATAAACGCGACGTGGGACAAATCACCGGACACCCCGTACGTGCAAATCCGACGTTTGGTAAAAGAGTAACAGAAGCATACAGACACATGCTACCAGGAGGGTTGAGGGGAAACTTGCTGATGCTTTTCAAAGAGTGAAAGAGAGAAGGAGAGAGAAGTGCATTCTTTGTGTTCACGTATGAGGCAGGTCTCGATTGTGTGACGTGTTGATAATTTTAAAACAAAGCCCAGTCGGGTGCACATTGTGCAAAAATCACTGACGAGAGCGGATAGGCACAGAAGAAAGGTTTCGTCCAATGAAACCGATGGGATAGGTCGACGCGACTACTGAACAAAAACTAAAGAGTTGGGGGTGAAAAAGGATCAGGGATATTTTCTGTTCTCCGTTCCATTCCAGTGATAAAACATCTTCCAAAACTTCCCATCCTCATTCACCTTTCTATTTTACAGTTTGCATATTCATATAAAAATTTACTGAACACTGTCTACTCATTGTTTCATAAATTAATTTTTTCATTTGTCTTTGTTCTTGCTTTATGTAAAATTTCGTGCAGGATTATTATTCCGTACTTTTCTAATTATAAATAAGAAATTTTTGTTTTTGCCTTAGGCATAAAATGTTGATGTTCTTTCTCACGCACTCTTTTCTTACTTTTCATCAGCTCTGTTTCATTATTCATATTCATTCAAGAATAAATTTGAAATAGATTTATTCGAAAAATAATTGTAAGAAATCCCAAATAATTCCGACCTCCATTGAAATCACAGCAGTGAATTTCTTCACCGTGCACTGGAGAACATTCAGGTTGTAAAACGTTAAACTGAGGTCGAGGTAATTCGCGATCGTCGACGCGGAAAACGTTCTTTGGAGGAGTCGGTTTAAAAGCAGTCAACAGCTAAAAATCGACAAGGCGGTGGATGTCGACGTACACTTTATGTATCTTACACAAAAGAAAAATAATTCAACACACTCTCTCGTATCCACACACTGACACGCTCAAATTAAAAAAAAATGTACTTGCGATCTTTATTCCACACATTTGTATAAGTGAGCGTGTTTTTTTTGTAAGTGTGTTTGAGTCTGTATTCGGCGAGGGGTCGGCGAGGGCGGCGAAGGCTTACTAGAGCGTTGAAAATTGAAAATTCAAAATGGCCGATATTTCCGCTCCACGGAATTAAAACAAAAAGTATGCCCGCCGTTCATTATGACATGCATCGCTGTACGCGCTCTGTGATTTGCACTGTTTCGTTGCAGAACGAAATGCACACATGCACGTTTCCCGTATGCGACGACATTAATGGCAGTAACGATAACCTTGCTATATGACATGGGAAAAATGCTTCCTTTTGGACAATAAAAGTAAATTAGAGGACTTTTAACTTTCAAAACAATTTCAAAACTTATTTCAACTTATACGATATTTTATACTTTGAATGTGTTTAATTTTAATTATCCCAATTTGCTAATTTTACAGAAAAAAATCTTATTAATTGAAAGGAAGACAGATTTCATACGTAACATTGATTTGTAGTTCAAACTTCCTGTTTAAACCTTGGTGATAAAATCCGTGGGAGAATATTGGCGAGTGAAACAGACTTTTTACGCGAATATAATTTTTTAATGGCCTTCGGGCCCCTCCCGCTCTGGGGTAAACGCGATCACGTCGCGGCCTCATTCACCTTTAATCGTGCACCGAATCGAAATAAAAAGCTCATTTGGAACATCGGAATCGGAGATGCCGAAACGCAGTGCAGAAACCCGAGGCGAGAGACCGGCATTCTCTCGTGGCAGCGAAGATTACTGATAAAAGTTTAATAAGGCAGCGGCCCTCGTTTGCACCGGCCAATCAGCGGCTCGTACCTCGTATTTACGAGCATTAAAGTGCCTATTTCACTCGCATCAACATTCTACAACTGTTTTCCTACGTGTCTTCATTTCATCTTACTCTTAAGCCATCATTTCCTTTCATGCACACCATTTATCAAATCACAATACCGACTTTTTCATTTTCACCGTAATACACTCGAATTTTTAATGATTTAATTTTTTCTTACGAATCTCCTACAAACCTGTGAAAAAATACGAAATTTATTAGCAAATGGAAGCTTTTTAGGGGGTGTCTCTAAAAATGGAAGGAACTGAAGGTTTTTTACGAAATAAATTTGACATTCGTGAATTTTGTGAGGGAATTTGCGAGGAAAAACAAGTTTAATTTTAAGGGTGACCATATCGCGAGTTTGTTGGACGCGACTGTGAAAATTCGATTCAGAGCAAAAGAAAAGGAAGTGACGTCTGTCGTAGGTGCTCGAAATGAGAGAAGGTAGCATGCAGTCAGATGGAACGAGGTTGATAGCACTTCATTTCGCATGGACTCACTCCATTCTTGTTCATAATGGATACTCGAAAGATTAACCGCTGCCGCTGTTAATTGACAAGCTTGCCGCCTCTTTACAAACATGTCCTACTCTCAACCCCTCACTCTTGTTTCACTCGAGTCACCCCGACTTTCAAATATATCTTGAATCTCTCTCTTTCCTTTTCTCTCTGTCAAAGTTGAATAGCGACTGCATCGCCAGAAACTCTATTAATTCCAATGGAATTCGTCGCTTCAATGCAGAAATCAAATTTGTCTCCCCGATCTTCCACAAATTTCAAAGCATTAGTTTCTTCGCTGAATATAAAAAATATTCTTTTATTTTGTGGAAGTGTTTAAAAATTATATGAATCAAAAATTCGGATTAAAAAAAATGTACCCTTGAGAAGAAAAGAATTTGTGACAGATTTTAAAAAATATACCGTGAGATATTATTTTATAGAAAGTCCGGTCTTGCGGGACATACTTTAATCGAAATGAATTTTCCTGAAGTCATTGCAGTTAATTGAACGATCGAATGAAAGGAAGGAAACAACTGACATAAATTTTTTGTGGGGACAAATCGAAATGAACTTTTCATCGAGAAGATCGTATCATTTGTAGTATGTAATCGTAAAAAAGGTCTTCTCCTGACAAACGAATCAATTAAATTGAGCGATAAGCGAGGACGAGGCGGTGATCGGCCGTTTTCTCGATACACGGGACGATTTAATAACCGGTCGATCGGTATCATCGATCGACTTGCAATTATTAATCCGGATTGACAGGCCGCGTGCTGAACGATCGTAAATTGACGGGTACCGACATAAAATATGAGCAAGTTCTCAAGTTTTCGAAAATCTTTTCCTGTGTTAACAATATTTCGAGGAAAGGGGATATTCAGCAAACATGGAAACGGAAGGCGATAACGTTATGTTTAATAAATTTACACACAATCAGGTTTACTTCAGTTTTCAGAGATAATATATTTGTAAACTACAGGTATAATGATTTTATATTACGATGTTTTACTTATTATATATTCCACGAATTCAAATTTAAAGGGTTTAATTTTAAAAACTTTCTTATTTGGACAATAATCACAGAGTAGAAAAAAAAATATGTTTGAAATGGGAGATAATTTTGTAATTGAGAAACATCATCTGTTGATGAAAAATTTCGATATCGTTGACGAAGTGGACATTTAAAATTTAAGATGGAATCAGCACGTGACATCCTCTGTTCATGACGTTATCGACTGTTTTTCGATAGTTGGCACGATTTGGATTGTTCCCGTTGAAAAGCTTGATTCACTAGCTGCATTTGTCAGTTCCGCGATCCATTATTCCTATTTATGATGCAAGGGGTTTAAAATTGAAAACATTTAAGAGAACACAAGCAAATCGTCATGCACCGTCAGTTTTTTTTTTAATTTACTTTATAAAATACCTAAAAAATACGATCGATAGCAAATAAAAATAAAAGAGCCGCGTTTCATTGCAAATAAATTGAATATCTTCATCAATAATTTTTATTTTATAACTTTGCATTACTTTTATTACTATTTTATTGCGCTCGTAAAACTATACTTTGTATTTTATAAAGTGACAATCGATATATAATTCTGTTCCTACTCAAGAGGACGCGAAATTATCTGGTGTTGTGTGCACTAGATCGTCTTATATAGGTATAGTCAAATCGCGTGTTGCTTGTGGCACGGTTTGTTATCTAGATGCTTATCTCATTGGCTTATCGGTAATTTATCTGAGCAGGCATTAGCGTTTGCTTGGCGTTAGCGTGCAACGTCCAACCTTCACGAGTCTAAATTATTCATTATATGGAACAATCCATGTACATATGCTCTTTCAGGTGTGCGTGTGCGTACCTTAAATCGTGATCACTTGGACCTACCAAACCCCATCGTCAGTCGGTTAAGCGAGCCAAGAAATGACGCTCGACTTATGCCTTACGTAAAAACAAACTGGTGTTAATATTTTAAACACACTCTTCATTTTACGCATTTTCTCTACTGTAATATTAGAATCAACCATTTTTATTATTCAACTAGACAAGTACTCGTGCGCTACAGATAATTAAATTGATAAAGTATCTTTTTTAAATCTACTCTCTAAATCTGAAGCAGTTCTTAATGAAATAGTGCCAAGTTTACTGATTGCTTTGGTAAGCAATTAAGCATAGTATTTGCTGATTATTAGATAATTTCTTATGATTAGTAAAAATGCTAAAACAATTCATTCTTTCGCTATTTTAATATGAAAAGGAATTAATCATTTTATAATGAAAATATATTTCTTTACGCTTCAATGTTTTTAAATTAATATAATTGATTTTGCAAGTCCAAATACGTAGCACTGATTTTAAACGATGCATTTCGATGTAAAATTTCAAAGGATAGCGCCAGCAAGTGCGGAACTTCGATTTTGCGAGAACTGTCATTTCTTGAATCGTATCTCGTTCCAGCATCTCTAGTCCAAAGGAAAGATAATTATTCAACTTTAGATAACGAACGACCTCAGATGGTATCGAGCACAGAAGCGTCCATTAGCGAGGCAAAACGGGCTATCTATTTATCATCAGATAACAGAACGCTTATCTCGAAAAGTCGACGAGATAGCCTAATCGTTGCGTGCCTCTGTGGCGTAGGTGGCCATTCCTTACTTCTTTCAACTTGTAACTTATAACTTTACCTTTTTCGCCATCAGTCAACCATTTTCCCCGTGTTAACTTCGGAATTATCATTATTGTTGCTATTACACTTCACAAAGGTTCAGTCGTGACGTCTTTATGCAAATTCGTCGCATTTATTTTTCACTCGAGGAAATTATATCCCCGTGTGAAAGAAAAGTAGGACAGATCGATTGCAAATGCCCTTTCCTTCATTCGCTATTCATTTAATAAATATATTATTGTATTCAGAAACGACCCAATATAAATTGTAATAAATTTAATTAATTACGATGAATATTTAAAATTGAAATTTACTAATTTTACAAACAGAAAAAAATTAGCCCTACAAAATTGTTTGTCCTTTTTAATTGCACACTAAAAGTCCCCAAAAGTTGTTTATTCGTATAGAGGTTTGATCCTGTAGTCCATAATTTAACTAAACAGCGCTTTTTCTAAAAAAGGAAGCCGAAAGCGGTTCCTTTGAATGTGTCGCCGGACTCTTCCCACTTTCTCCCTCTTTTCCCCGTCTGTCTTGGAAGAAAGTGCATTTTACCTATTTTCTAAAAAGCGTGACGTCGACCTCGATTCTCCACTGTCTTTGCCAACCCTTGGCGCCGGTTTCCCTTAAAGTGGTTCATTTTTTGCGGAGGAAGAAGAGTCGCACTTATAGCGAACCGACGAACAAAGGTCCGATGATTTAAGATTTAAGGTCTAACCCTAAACTCTCATCCGACGGCTCTTCCTCACTTTTTTTGTTTCCCTTTTTTTTTCGATGTCTTTTCATTCTTATAGGCTCGTAGCGAGGTACTTTTCTCTTTTCACTTCTACTAGACTTGAAAAAGCTATTATAGTCAAGAGAAAAATATTAGGTATACTAAACATCGTCCCAAGGCCAGTCAAAATCTAGTTAAAAATCCCAAGTCCAAAATTGTCACAAGTTCGAAGGTAAAGTTAAATTTATAAATCTTCAGATAATGTTCAAATTAAGAAAACTAGGTTTTATTAGGATAAGAATACAGTTTTCTCAGAGCAGATTTTCTCACATTAAATTTGTTGGTGAATGTAAACCGACCCGTCGGAACGAAACTGGAACTGACAGTCGATGCATTATTAAGGATTTAAATTACTAATTACTAATTAAAACTTGTCGTCAATGATTAGGAAATTAATTAATTACAATTTACAATCAGTGGAAAATTTAAATCCTATTAGAAAGAGTTTTAGAATGTATAAGTGACTAGATGTAAACTAAAATCGATTGCCATCTGAATTATAAATTATTACTGCAGAACAATAAATTCATGGATTTCGACATATAATTTAGACAACTGACACTCTAAATTATTATTTTAGCGGATATTAATTATAAACATAAATTAAAATATATTTTCTTTTTTTACTAGTTTTAAATTAAATAAAAATTTCTTATGAGTCTTTTAAAAACATGTTGCAATATCAGTATCTAAGTAAAATCGTATATAATAAATTTATATGCAATAGTCTCGGCAATAGTCTCTTTAATGAGTAATCATTTTATCTGACAATTGATAGAAATCTCTTTTGTGATGTAAATCCTCCTTTCTTTTTAATATGCCGCACGATGCAATCTAGGAATTGAAATTTTGTTGTATGATATAGGATAAACGATAATCGAAATCTCATTATGGCGACGTAATTAAATCTTCATTATCAACCAACACCACAGGTTTTATATCACAAGTGCAATCGATTCAGTTGCGATTCGAACGAGTCCGTAATTTTATCTCATTATTATGCAGGATTTGGTAATTATTACTTTACGTGAATAGATTCGTGCTGCTGCACATTAACATCACCGCATTTGGATAACATAATTAATAACATTATTAATTTACAAATTAATAACATCTGACAGAAAAACAGAATTAATTGAGTTTGATTTGAATATTAAATTCAGTATCTATAAAGAATGAATTAGATACCTTTTACCACCAACTAAGATACGTGTCAAAAAATGGCACAACCATCATAGCATCGCCAATTTTAAACTGGAAACTTCCCCTGCAAATTACTCATCATTAGATAAAACTGCGATATTTCAAAACAACTAAACGTTTCCAATTATACTTTGCATCGATCTCGCAAACAATATAGCGGAAGCCAGGCCAACAATTAATAATAAGAAAAAAAATTTTCCCGAGAGATCCTTCGACCCACTTGCATCATAAAGTGTTTGCCTCGCTGGGCAGGGTTCTCGTAGAATTTGCCTTCGTCGTAAAATACAATATTTCCATAAGTGTGGCTCAAAGCGTTTGCAATGCGTGAAAAGAGAGGGAGATATAAGTGATGATAGGGTCGTAGAAATAATGGAAACTAAACAATGCGTAAGGATAATTATGTAATTCGCATTTAAGCGGCGCTACGACTCGGCAAAGTGCCACGAGTTGTGCATAAGGTGCCGCATAGTTTGCATAGCTCTTCAGCTACACGTTTATATATGAACTTGTATAAACCAGAACATATACGTGCTTATATCTTTGTGTATGTGAAATGCACATCATCGCTTCACTTTGCTGGGACCCCATAGAATCACCGTAAATTTAACATCCCGTGAACACTCCGAGATTTATGGTGCGAGCGAACCAACAACAATGGCAAGAAAAAAAAACGCTTCAACAATAGTCATTTCAATAGCAACATTATTCTGAAGAAAATAATTATTTTCATTTTTTCCTTCTGCTTTCTTTTCGTGAAAGTCATTTAATTATCAGTAGAAAATAATGCACAATATGATTGCAGAAGAAGGTTTAAATCAGAGCAGTCATAACATTTTTTAAAGCCTAAATCATTTGAAAAATATTTAGCAGTTCAAAAAATATGCTCAGTCATTTTTTATTGCTTATTCTTTAATCATTAATCGCTTTTTTCCTAATTGATATATAGTTTAGAAAAACTATCATATTCATTCACATTATTTAATTGTTGACTTCAGCACGGTTCATAAGTTGAATGATTAATTGAATCCAACATTTCTAAATATTATCAAGATCTTAATTCTCTTTTCGAATCAGAATACGAGATCTCAACTTGAGCCCTTAGACTTGTTAATTACACTGTAATGGTGGTTTGGATGCAACAGAATAAATTTACTGGACAATATCGTAATTGTTTCTCGGCTGTAATTTACCAAATAATTAGAGGCAGAACGTATGAGCGAACTTGCACTATCTGGTGGATCAGTAATAATAATTCTTCTTAAGTTATTCCGGCGTGCTCGACCAATTAACGGGTTCGGTGGAGAATCGCGAACTTGGAGAATCAGAGCGAGCCATTTGAACCCGAAGTCGGTGAGCTTCCATGAAGCTTGTCCAATGGTAGGCTCACGCTAACCCCTCGTTAAGTCATAACTTACCCCCGTCACGTACCCCCAGATGGTTACTCGTGTCTCAACCCTTACTCCTCGAACCACGCTACTATACCCCCGAGTTACCACCTACTTTGCTCACCACATAGAACTATTTTTCTCATGACTTATCTCAACGTTTTTCCTTGACATTATTTAAAAAATTATTTCATTTTAGATTCAAAATCACAGTCCTATATCTTTATACCCAGTAAATATCCCTAATAATCAAGAAACAATAATTTTATTTTCAATATTATTGAACTTAACATGATGATTACATATTCTTGGCAATTTTTATGATTAATAGAAAATGGCAAAATGTGTTTTCGATCCGACTGGATAGTAATAATAGTACGTTTGCTGTAGACTTTTTTCTAAATATTGCGTTCTGAAGCTGAACATTAAACTGGAAAATCGCATCACCGCATACTGGAACTCACTTAAAGTGAAAACTCATCTCCATAGTTTACCCTTTTTACGTTCACGGCTTAAGACTGGTAAATATCATAATCGTTGAAAAAACTGTCGAGGCGTGACAACGACAGTTAACAGGCTCATTTTTTTATCGACCTCGCTCCCACGAATTGCTTCTATCCAACCCAGTAATTTTCAGCTTATCCAAACTGATGAAATCTTTTAAGGATGGAATTGAAATTTATTTCTTTTAACATAAAAATATGATGAAATTTAGTTTTGAACGTGAGTATAACAAGGAAATCTGATCAATTTCAAACTCTGAATAATACGAAATTTGAAAACATGAATTCTTCACAGAGGAACAATTTAAATTTGCAACAAGCTAGCCCATACAAGAATTTCTCTCGACAATAAAGCTGAGCCGCAGAACAACCGCGTTATATTCGCGCAACTCTCGTCACTTTGTTATCAAGACTCGTTGATCAAAGGATCGTCGCAGGATCGTCAGATCAGACCAGACTTCACGGAGGAACGTGAGATCGCTTTATCGAGATCCTGTTTTAAGCATCCTTCCTTCCGATCTCTTTTGTTCACGAGGATACGATGATCGTAAATGCAAACCCTCTTCGATCCAGCAGGGATCGAGACTTTAACAAGAATTTCGTTTGAGCCCGCAAGGATCTCGAAGGAAGGAAAAGGAAGCGACGAGAGAGAAGGAGGTAAGATTTATGAGAAAATCAGAGAGAGATCGATAGAAAGAAGAAGGAAGACAAAAAAAATGACAGAATAGAAAGAAAGGTAAAAAGATATTGAAAAGAGGTGTGAGAAAGAAGGAAAGAAGGAAAGGAAGGGTTGGAGGAAGGGTAGAGGAGAGCCCTGGTTCCCTCCCTCGCACATTGGACTAACCCATCATTATCGACAATTTATCAATAGCCAATAATATTATATTAAAACGCCGCTTGGGCAGCTAAGCGCGCTTCAGCGGCGTGGAAACGCGGCCTCATGCTCGCCCCGAGTGCGACGAATCCGCGACGCGAACGTTGACTCGCGGCCAATGTGATATTTATGTTGTTCTGATCATAATGTTTATGTTAGCCTAAGGTATCCACCTCTGAATATACCTATATCGGCTTCGGAAATTTCTTCTAATCAGATTACAGGTAGGTGGGTGCGAGAAATCGGACGCACATATCGCCAGGGCATACAACGCCACCAGAGGTTAATCAGCTCACTTGTAGATGGGATGAGGATTGAGGAGCTTGTAATAATATCAATATATTACCAACTTGCTCGGTTATTACATTAAAATTATATGCGAAAGATTTTGTCAACCTCATAATATCGTTCCGAGAATTATTTGTAAACCCCCGCGAAAATTCGTTAAGCGCTTTATTATTATTCGCAAACTTGATAGGATTAACGAAAAACGAATAAAAAAATAACTGCATATCAGCGATATATGTATAATAATAAACTTGGACCTTTCTACTTTACTGAATCAGGGCGAATTCAAATTAATAAAATCCGGATCAATTCATGGGTCAAAAACCGGAAAAGCCCCGAGGGCGACTATCAGAGAATCGACTCATATACCAGAAGAAGAAGGTCGTCGATCCTGAGGGCCATGATCGAGGGATCGACAAATGAAGATCGACTGCCATCGCTAAATCATTCCGAGTAGGCCGGAAAGGAAAGGAAAGAAGACAAATCGGATCCATGAAGTATGAGCTTCAATAAACTATAATCTGCTACCCCTTTCTTTCTTTTCTTTCAGTACAGCAGTCCCTCTTTGTCTTTTAAGAGCTGTAATAGAGTCGCATTAGCATAAGTGTGCCCAGTGCGTGTGCATCAACCCTAACTATTCTGAGGGAGGAAGAGAAAATATATAGGTAGTTTTGCATAAGTGAGAGAGAGATGGACTGATGGGAGGGGAAGGTGAGAGTCGCGTCGAATTAGAGAAAATTACAGAACACCTCGTAAATACATCGTCGGCTAAGTGGTTGATTGGAGATCGTAGAGCCGGACTACCGCTAAATTATATCCCAACGCGGGACTTATCTCCGGCATCGCGATCGCTCTTGTAAATTAAGGCACCGACCATCTCGTTGTCTTTTGCTCGAGATGTCGATCCGGAAGTTTTATCATGCACTATTTGAGAATTCCAGTTTGTCTTTATATTTCGGTAGCTCAAAAGAGGCTTTTTTCTAAAATCGCACCCCTGCAGATTCTTCTTTTTGGTGTGAATCGCAGGAAAAGCCAATGCAAACAAACTAAACTTTACTTATTTGAATGTTACCCACAACAAATAAGAAATTTTTCCCTTCTGTTCTTTCTGTGAAAATAGTCCCTGATGTTTGACAGAATTTAAAAATAATACCAAATACTTTACTTCGGTAAGCTGACAATGTTCTTATTAAATTTCGTTGCTAACAATCGATTTAATCGATCGAAGATCGTTAATTCATCACGACCAGAAGACTGGAAAGGTGGGTTGTTTCGAATCTGTTTGTGAACTCGAATCGCGAAAGGCGGGAAAGGAACTGACTCCTTTCTTCTCCCTCTTTCTGTCTCCTTAACCCTTTCTCTCTTTGGGGTACGGTGAGAGATTTAGAATAGTATAATGCCTATTGGCGTTCGTTGGAACGATATCTCAGTGGTGCAGACATAAATCCCGGCACCACGTACACTTGCACGCCCCCACAGCCCGCCCCCCATTAACTTTTTAATCTCTCCCGGGCCCCGGGTCCCGCCAGCGAGAAAACGAGAAGGGAGGAGGACCGCAACGAGAGAGTGAAAATAACAAGTGAGAGAGATAAAAGTGCATTTTTTAGGTCCACCGATGGAGAGCATCTAGTTAGCAAAGTTTGAACATCGATGCCCTCAGAGATACACCTCTTATCGCGTCCTTAAAAGATTGAAAGCATCGGGAAAATGTGCATTGTGAAATTACTCGACTGCTCTTCTAACTTCGAATTAAATCTGTCAGTGTGCTTCAATTTTTTATTGCAACTGGAATACGGTTAAGAATGTAAATAAATGATCATCATGGGACGTGACACCTTCCTTAATTTCTGATATACATATATGGACAGAAAAGTTGTCGACTGATAAAAGTTGAATTTTGGGAGAAAATTTGAATTAGAGACTGCTTTCAAGGTCTCAGGGCTTGATTATACGAGGATAATAGCCTGAGTCCTGAATGAAGGATCTTGGTGTGCGAAGGTGGTGCACTAGACTCGTTTTTCGTAGCTCTCAAAGTGCAAATAGGTCGATCGATTTCCTTTCGGCGCATCGAGCGGTTCGACACCCGTAATTAGGCGCATTATTGGCATATTATTATTCTTAATTTGAGTGACGGAAAGGATGGAATCTCGTTAAGAGAGGCGGAATCGATCGACGGCGGGTTCCACGTTCTACCCCTTGGATGATGCACATAAGCTCAAGAAAGCCCCTCTCGATCCCTGACATCAATCTCGCGCAAGAATTAATCTTACGTCTCGCTTTTCATATTTGGCAATAATTACAGGGCTTCGATCGGCCTCGAGATCCGTGATCCATCGAGCTCGTATGTAGACGCGTGCATCCGCACACCACCAGCCACGTATCAGCATCCAAGGGCCTTATTGTGGACCCTCCGTACATCGCGCAGGCGAAGCATTTTTAATACGGTTTCGCACGAATCTAATATTTCCCGTATAAATTATCGGCAATTAAAAGAGGGAAAAAAATTCGCGAATCATCCGCTAGGGATTAAGGGTTATAAGGGCCATAAACTGGGGGTGGGACACTCTCTATATGAAGAGCAGACGGTTAAAGTGCATCCTAAACTTAATTCAGTCTCTATATAGATCTTGTGTCGATGAACTGCCAATACCCTTCTGTCCGTGAGAAATTATTTCATCAAAAAATTTCGTAATTTGGTCTACTTCACGAAATGATATAGCTTTAAACCTTTGCGAAGTAGACTAGCCTTAAAATTCAGACCAATTGGTTCACAGGCAGTCAAAATTGGAAGGATTCAATTAATGAGTATTAAACTGTATTTTTTTAAAGTAAGAAAACAAAGATAAAAGTCTGAAATATAATAATTCGAAGAATTCCGTGAGAGAAATAAATGAGCAGGGAGAAATTTGACTTCGTGACAGCCCACAACCAATCAGAATCAGCTTCTGGTTGGTATCGACTCGGGATCATTATTCCTCGAATGTTCGGCCAATTAAACTACTCGTGTGGCTGAAGGAAAGAAGGAGAGGATTCAAAGCTAAAAAGAGAGAAGACTCCCGAGAACGAGAAAGAGAGACTAGGAGGAGTACAAAAAAGAGGATTAAAAGGGACTCTTCGCGAAGGTGCGAGCACGGATAAATTTCTTCGGCGTAGGAGCCGCGATATCTACTATCGGCCATCTTGGGAAGTCGATTTATTTGGCAAGGAAGCGACGCTTCTTTTTCGAGATTTTACAAAAAGCCAATCCCTTGTCTAAGGAATTCATGGAACGTCGCCTCTTCCCCTCGAAACTTACCAGTGAACTCTCAAAACTTCTTTCCAAATCGTTCATACATTTTTTTAAATTAGAAACGAGTTTTTAAATTTTTTTAGAGATTTTTATCATTGCATCATTTCTTTGTTTTATTATTTAAAATTCCGCGAAAAACTTGAAAAGAACTTAAAATTTGTCAAAAATCTCTAAAACTAATAGAAACGTCTTGAAGTCTATAATAATATTACGAAATCCTTCGAAATTTCTTGAAATTCCTTGAAATTCCCAGAAACTCCTTAAAATATCTTAGAATTCCACGACAACTTTTAAAATCCCTTAAAATTTCACGAAAATATCACAAAATTCCTGGAAACCTCTTAAAATTCACTGAAATCCTTTTAAATCTTTAATCCTGAAATTAAGCAGCGTTGGACGCGGTTAGACTTGGATGGGTGACCGCTGGGGAATACGTACCGTGTGCCATTATCATTCCTTTACCCTACTTTAATGTACGTTACTTGATCATGGACATATGTACAAAACTTTAGAAACAGACACAAGCCAATTTACCAAACCTAATAACTAACTATAAATAATAACTAATAATAACTAACAAAGTCCTGGGGATGATATTTATTTATATTAGTCACTTTAGTTTAAGGGGGTAGTCTGGTAACTGACTACATTGACATATAGACATCGCCACAAAAATTTTTTGTTACAAAAATCACGTGATTAGGCAATATTGAGTACTAGGCCATATTAGGTACAATTACCTTATATACACATAATACATATATATTAAAATTTAACATCTTTTAGATGACTGTTCCTACGTTAAAAATTAAGAGTATTAAATTTAAACATCCATTTTTTCTCAGTATATTTGATGTAGAATAACATGCGAGCCTAGGAATAATAATCGAATACATGTAGCGTGTATATGCGTGTAATGTTCATATTACAAGCTTGGTGGAGAGATCAATATCCGAGGTAGAAGAGAAAATGCATGCATAACCTGCGGGATGTTTCGCTGATATTCTTCGTTCTTTATAAAAATTTACTGAAGTTTTCGAGTTTAATAATAATATAACAAGGTAGACTTTGAAATTGTAAAACTCTGATTGGCAATTTATTCCTTTAAAGTAACTGGCAACCCATAATAGAACGTTTATGAATTCAAAAGAATTAACTTATATAGTTACAAAATGTAAATTGAAAAGAAATGATAATATCTCCTTGGAATATCAATCAAACTTCGCTAATTGAAATCAGATTTCATAAAATAATCTTGAAATCGAATAAGACATTTTTTTTTCGTGGAGCCAACATCGAACTCAGGTTCTACCCGCGTGTAATACTTTGAAAGAAGAAGGAAGAAAACGAGATGCCGCGAATCCTCGTCGTTGGGACATCTCAATAAATAAGGTGTTAATTAAATGGGCATTTTACTGAATTTATTCCTTGACCTGGACCGGAGGGCCCCGTTGTCCGTAAATAAGCCGATATTTATAGCTGGGCCTTCTTATGCATGCCCCTCTTGCCGCTTTTATATATTTTACAGAGCTCGCTCACTATATCTACAATATCTACATAGTTGTTACCACCATTCTCTGAATCAGACTCATATTAATAAAAACGAATACCTAAATCAAAGTAACTATTATACTGCATCTGCCAATAGAAAATAGTAATAAAAAATGTATCTATCTGCCTCTATGGGACTGCTGGATATGTAAATTTGAGTTTTTACATATGTTTAAGAATACTCTTCACGTATGTGTAATATTGTGTATACGTGAAGGGTATCTTCACTTGTGTAGAAAGCGAAGTATCAAGAGAATCCCTGCAAAAGTGGTATTGTAAGTGCGGGGTCCTCCTCGTTGCCTTCGCGTGGCTACTATAAATCTATTGAGAGTTATGGCAGCGCTGGGTTTTGTCTTAATGGTCACCCGTGTAAATCCTGGCCCTGTCAGTGGGGCCCGATATGGCCCAAGTACACTAAGAGTCGCGGTTTTGTCGCGATTTTTCTAGCTGCACGCAAGCGTCTCCTTCGGGAGAAACAAGGCTCGATTTTTTCCAAAGACGCGCAAATAAATTCCCGAGAGTTCCTCACTCATAAATTCAAAGTCCTTATTACCATTCATTCTTAACATAAAGAAATAATAGCTTTACATGCATGTACAATGTACATTGTACACTCTACGCTCTACACATTTTACTTTGTGTACATATTACGTACTTTGAGAGGAGATAATTGTTATTGTAAACACATGAAATCAATTTCAGTCACTTAATAATCATCTAAAGTCATTCGGAATTCACCTCAAATCACCAGCAACTAATATTTTGCCAGATATGGTAAGTGTCCCAATTACTGTAATGTTGGTCTATATTTCGAATTATAAAATGAAAAAGTCATCACCCAAAGTTAATACAAGAGTCGAGAAAGTTATTCAATTTGGATGAAAATATTTCCCTGAATTGGTGAAGATGGCAATCTATGATACATAATATAAATTGATGTCATCCTAGCTTAAAGAGGAGAAAGATGAACATTAATTCCAAAAAAAGTAAATATATCATGCTATATTGTATAACATGAGTACAAGTGAAATAAAATTTATTTACACATTTACATATCTGGTATAAAATACAGCATTGCGTGACTTATATTTGTATAGAGTGTCCCTAAACGAGCAGTTCGACTGCAATCCTGATGAGAAACACGTGCGAGCAAGTATACATCGTTTGTCACTCGTTGATTATCTATCAGTGACATTTTTTATCCAAGCTCTGGTCGCTTCTATGGCTTACTAGCCGAAGCGAGTCGTTTATCTTTGACTAAAATCTCGCGCCTATTAGAACCGTCTTAATGAATCGAACGAACTCTATACAGCCAATCGAAAGGGAAACCAAGGGTTAGTCAAATGGCCTGCTCTAACAAATACCAGTCTCATTCGTCCTTAGCCAAATGATCTTAACTTGAAAAAAAAAAATTAAACAACAAAAACCGACGAAAAGATAAAACTTAAAATAATTAAATTATATTTTATTTATAGCATATTTTGCTGTGTGTTCTAAAATCAACATTTCATTTTGCAATTAACTGACATGGATGGCTAATTACTATTATATCAATAGTAAAACACTATATTTCGTATAAAACTCGATCAGTCAGATATATCTTGTGTTTAATTAAAATACACCTAATCACAAATTAGCAATAATTACCGTCGTTTCGAAATTATCAATCGAGAGATCAATGATAAAATAAATTTATATAGAGTACCTACCAACAAGATACCTTATCTCTCGCATATTAATTAATTAATAAAGAGGAACAGTAATTACGGTATAATGTCTCGCAGCTGTCTACATTATCTCTTTATAAATTCGTATAATGTCAGCTATGCTACAAATTCTTTCTTGCAAATTTTCTTACACCTCTAATTTATAGTCTGGTAGTAGTATAGAACAATTAAGAATATTCAATATTGATTTTAAAATGGTTATAAACAATCGATTCAGAGGATATTTTCATTTCTTTATCATCAGGAATCTTCTATGAAGAACGGAACCAGTTTGTGTTTCAGCAGGTGTTTTGTGTATCTGCAACACCATGAGTGATGGAGAGGAAAATTGAGTTTTTAATTTTTCGAGGATTTTCTTTTGAAGAGGGTATTAGATCCTCGTTAAAAAACGTTTATGATCCAAGGAAGGGTCGGCGATTCATCAAGATATCCCCACCTTTTTTGGTCTCTCTCGCATAAAATAAACTCACTCAGGTGCTACTTTCCTTAGAGATTCAGCTGCTCTTGTACCTCCTTCCTGCCTCGAAATGGAGTAACGAACGAACGTCAAGACAAGAAGGGAGAATCTATAAGGACTACTGGGTGGCAAAATACACCCAAACGGTTCCAT
Organism: Synergus coniferae; assembly: GCA_032164275.1. Lineage (NCBI taxonomy): Eukaryota > Metazoa > Arthropoda > Insecta > Hymenoptera > Cynipidae > Synergus > Synergus coniferae. The sequence goes on along the minus strand of JAUEJJ010000044.1, from coordinate 2,120,972 downwards.
CCTATCCTTACACCTGCTTTTACATTTACAAGACACTGACCTCGTAGGTTCCTTCTTTTTACAACAGTTCGTGGGCCCGTGATTCTAAAAAAATAAATGGGAGTTAAACTGCCAAAGTAAATTGGCACTTAAGACGAAACTCAACTGCAGTTCTGCTATATATAATGAAGATTTTATTAATAATAAACCGCGAATTTTTATACCGACTTTTCAGCCTGCAAAGAATAGTCTAAACATACATAATTTAATTAAATGATAGGTTGATTAAATATGAAGATTGAAAATAAAGGGAGGTCTCTATTTCGAGGGTTAACTGAAACGAATCGACGGCGCGCTTGAATCTGATTAACGAGACGTTTCGAAGACTATTAGCTAGTCGCTAGACACCGAAATGTAATCGCTCTGATCGAGCATAAAATTGCGATTTAATAGTTCATCCTCGGCCTCCTGATCTTTCTCGGAACACCTGTCCGAGAACAAACGAATTAATGGCACACGTACTTCTCTTTAGTGCCGCTATAAAATGCAAATTCACTTAAATTTGGTTTGTATAATACGCATGCATCTTTTGTAGTATTCAAGTTTATAAAGAATGTAGTATATTATCGGTTAAACAATTATTTTAAATTAGATAGCTACTAAGTTGTAACTGCTGTGTAGAGCAAATTCATTGAAAATTAGATTTTTAAATTCTATTTTTAATTTTACTTTACGCCATCTTTTGGAATGTGAACTTGGCCGAGAAAAGAAACGTGTTTGTGCAAAGTGTTGACCTTGTCCAAGTGACTATTTTCTCCGACCTTAGCATTTACTTCTCAAAACTAGTTCAAATCACCATAACGGTTACCTCTTCCTTCCGGAGGTACTAAACAGAAATTAAACCTCTAACTCTACATGCTATCAGTTATACAGAAGCAGTAATCATCTAATTTAGGATCTCAAAGAAAGAAGTTCGTTTCTTGAACCGTGAAGGAAAAGAATATAAAACTCTATATTATTAACTCTCGTGCATAAATTCCGAGAGAAATTCCAATATGGATCTGATCGGGGCCCGATCGGGGCCTAATTTGTCATATTTGTCGAATTTTCAGGGAACAAATTTTGCAATTTCTGCACCGGCTGTTACTCATTTAAATATATAAACAATTTTAATCTCTGAAAGAAAATCACCAAAAGTCACAAAAAATAGAATTTCTTTCTTATTCATATCTCTATATATAAAATATGATAATTTATGTTTCACTTAAGAATATGAGGGTTCGTTAACATGTTAATATAATGGAGAATGAGGTAAATTTGAAGGCAATTTGAAAACATCTGCTGAAGTAAAACTGCATTTGAGAATTTGGATTCTTGGTCCTTTTTCTTTGAAGTGGAAAAATTAGTGTGGAGGAAGAAAAGGAGGTGGGCTGAAAAACATGGAACCTATATTAACTTGTCAATGACACGGGGCTTGTGCGCTGAAGTTGATGGGCTACCGCAGCTCCTTTGGTCCCGTTGGGCAGAATCACCTGCTTGAAAAATATTCAACTGCCTGCCAGAAACCTCACGCTTATTTCCTAATCAGTCCCTGGCACCTGCGACCGCATTTCGCGTTTCTTCGATCGAGGCCGAATTCGTGTCTCTGCATTTTTTTCATAATTGCAAAATCGTCATTATTGCAAAAAAGTAAACTATTCTACAAAGTTATTATAATCAAATGCCATCAGTGCAATCAGATGTTAGAGCCAAGTGCAAT
>JAUEJJ010000044.1:2094729-2113786 GCA_032164275.1 Synergus coniferae | reverse complement strand
ATAATATAAATAAATATAATTTAAGTATAAATAATCTAAAAATAATTTTAAAATGAGGAAAATAGTACATTAAATGTTATTGTATATCTACTATCAACAAAATAATTAGGCCAACAAAATATTTCTTTAATTTAAAAAAATTTTCCGTTTAAATTAACGAAATGTTTCTTTAAATCAAACAAATGTTTCTTTGACCGTATATGTCAATACTAGAATTTCTTTGATTGAACAAAACTTTTTTCTGGGTGTGGATTGAACGAAATTAGTAATTAAATTTACTCCTGAGGTTGTACTCAGAGGGGCCGTTGTATTCGTGATTGTTGACAATAATTTCGAGTTGATTTTTCTTGCGAAAGTAAGGAAAATGTGGAACATATACGCACATGAACATTGTTGTTAGTTGGGTCGGTGGCAGGGTTCGGTGCAATCCTGACTCGTGTCTCGAGTTTAACGATTATTGCGCAATAAATATCTCAGGTCCACCTGTGCTGGCCTAGCTCGCTTGTACCACGACAAGAGGCCCTGCACCAGGCAACAACGTGCAACTCGACATTCTGCCACTAAAACGCAACAGTAAAACGTACAGAACGGGCTATTGTTTTACACCGGTCATAAAAGCTGCCGAATAAAATTATAGTAGCTTTGCGACCCGCTTTAAGAAACGCCAATCCACGCCAAGCGAATCTTCTTCAGCATTTTCAGCACTTCGTTCCGTTCACGGCCTCGTAAATCAATTCAAGAATAGATTTTTTATTGTCAACTTTTATTTATGAGATTCACTTCCCCATGCAAAATTCACTTCAGTTATTTATGAAATACATTTAAAATCTTGGAAAGAGAAATCAATAAACGAAATCAGAAATAAAAAAGAGAAGAAGAATTTAAATTGATCTGCTATTAGAATATTTTTTCTTCTTGTTTTTATGTCCGTAATATGTATTCTGTCTTCGTGGTCTCAAATTAATTCAGTACCCAGGAAATTCCAAAAATTATTTGCAGAAGAACACTGAGAAAAACAAGTGTGTAAAGTTGGATCTTAAAAAAAGATTATGGCCCATAGCATCTAGATTCTAGATATTATCCCATTAATATCAAAAATCATTTTGAGATTATTTAAAAAATTATTGTTTTATGTTTAAATTATAATCTTTCCATGTTAATCATTAATATGCAGGATGTTTAGTTTCCGTTAAATGCATGCATAAATAAAATGTGTTAATAAGTTTCGATGATTTCGATACACTATACGACAACGGCCATACCACGCTGAAAGCACCAGTTCTCGTTGGATCACTGAAATTAAAACTAATTAAAATTAGTTTTTATTTTTATTAAATGTGACTAAAAGATTTTAAAAATCATGGTGTTTAAAATCTCTGGTGTTTAACAAATAATAAAGTAATCTCTATGAAAGATTTTTCGAAATTTTCAAAGAAGCATATATACAGAGCTTATAGGTATGAAAAATATAATAATTAGACGTGGCCCTATAGAAAATTTAATTTTATATAAGAAGAGGAGGGGAGCAGTGGAGTGAGAAAGCTATAGATATCGTCGATGCGATTCCGATACGCGAGGGACGATGGCCCCTCTCGCCTAATACGATTATTAAATAGATTATAGATTTGAGAATCACGGCGCCTAGATAGGGGAATCCCATAACACGGGCTAGTGCTCCCCATCAACGGTCGATCGTTCTCCTGGACAATTTTCCACCCGCTGACCGCCGCTTTCCGACGGATCAAAATGGATGTTACGTGTGTTTGGTCCATGCCGTTATGTTCACTTTCCAATCTCGTTTCTTCTACCCAACACCTTCAAATTAACGTAATAGAATATCACTCCTTCTTTACCGGGGATACTGTTCTAAACAAAAATTTTCAAAAGAAAAGAACCTGTTCTATCAATTTCATTGAATGTTATGCATTTCACGAACAGATCACTATCAATTTATTGAAAAATACACCTTTGCATCATTACTAAAATAATTTTTAAAAATTACTCAATTGACCAAAAAATACTCAGGTGGCCTAAGTACTGTAGCACACAATATTCGTCATATTGTGTGCGAGGAAATATTGTGCCTTGTGGGCGTAGAGACGCAATATGTTTGAAGAATAGAGTATATAGCACGAGAGTGACTGAACTGATTTTCCAATTGCTTAAACGACTATTTTCGAATGCTTAATGCAGGAGAAGAAGCCAGAAGGAATTATCGTATATGGTGAATTACGCAGTATGGACCAGACTTCAGGATTGAAGGAGCTTGGACCCCCGGCGCGAAACAAGTAGTCAGAAAAATGGATGAGCTGCTAACCGTGCCACCCATGGAGCCCAGCGAGCAGTTATTTTTCGCCTTTTAGTTGGCGTTATATGCATTTAATAATCGTATAGGAGTCTTTAATTGCTTTCTCATCATTGACTATTGTGCAAAAGACACTGACAGTGCTTGTTTTAAATTTCTTCCCAATCGAACTTTTCTTTCACCCTCACGACTCCCTCAACCTTTTTTTACATTATAAAATAAACTCCCTACTCTAGAATTACTTCTGAGTTTAATTACTTTTGAATTGAAATACATTTGAATTTAAATGTTTTTGAATTGAAATACTTTTGAATTGAAATACATTTGAATTGAAATATTTTTGAATTGAAATACTTTTGAATTGAAATATTTTTGAATTGAAACACTTTTGAATTGGAATTACTTTTGAATAGAATTACTTTGACTTTTAATTATTTTTCGAATCTAAGCAACTCTTCCAGATTTAAGGACATCTTCTCCTTAATAATTTTTTAACTGGTATTCTATATCCAAATAACAATCTAAGAATAGAAATCTCTGATGTAATAAATACGTGTGAAAAGTAAGATGAGTAAAAAAGGAAGAAGAGAGATTAGCAAAAAGGAGATCGTAAAGAAGAGAGCAAGTGGCAGAAAAAGGGAAGAGATAGGAGGAAGTTGAAAAGGGAAGTAGAGAGAGATAGGGAACAAAGAAGGAGGGGAGTAAAGCAATATTATTTAACCGTTAAAGTCAGTCCTCGTTAGGCTCTTGCCGATAGAGGCGTGGGTCGTGTCGTCGTATATTAGTTTCGAAACGCCCCCACCGAATCGCAGGGTTGATATACCGAGATTAATGCTAGGGTCAAGTGTTCTGAGTCGCGAATCATCCTTGAAAACGTGGCTTTTTATCTAGCTGACTCTCACTTCCTTAGGCTGGTTTCGATGCTTCATAAAATCATAAAGCCCCAACAACTAACATTGCTTCAACTAAACATTTCAGAAAATATTTGTCAAAAATGAATTAAAACAACTAAAATAACGCAGATTTTTTAGAAGAAATCTCTTTCAGGGCCAAGCTCGTAAAACCCGAGCTAAAACCTTGTGTCTTTGGGTAAAAACTTCTGAGGTCATTTGAAATACTACATTTTTTTCGAGGGTAGAAAAATTTGGTAAGGCCCAGCGTGTAAGAGGGCATAAAATGGCGATGTTCCGGACGTCAAGGGACGATGCAGGCTCGTCTCTTTTACTTTTGCGTGGAGGAATATGAAGGCACTTTAGGCACACCATGATTCTTTGGGTTCGGCGTGTAGCCACCGTGGAGAGCGCCAGTCATGCCGCCCTCATCAATCTTGTTCGATTATTCTGTGATGGGCGAAAAAAGAAGCGAGCGAAACGAAACAAAAGGAAGGTGAGCGAGAGAGGGTCAGGAGGACCTGTGAGAGAGACGAGGTTGTTATAAATGGTCGAGGTGATTTGATTTCTATTAGGCGACGCATTGTTCCTTCCTCGCGGGGAGGCTTTGAATTGCGAGGTGCCCATTACCGGCCCCACTTTCCATTTGCCGTATTTGAATATTAATAATGAATATTAAATACACTGCACATCCGATTCGATCTAATTTGATCGTCTATACATTGTATGTCATGCCTTTCACTCTCCATATCAAATATCAAATATCGAACACCATACATATCAAAACGTATCTGATTTTACGAAATTTCATAACTGTAAAATAACTGTAAAATAAGGGAAAAATTTAGATAATGATACTTATGAGTTTCTTTGATTGTTTTTCGATAAAATTAGTACTGGATCAGAATCAGGGAACTAGCTAAATTCGTGTCTGGCTCGGTGTCTGGTTTACAACACTCTGTATCTTAAGATAAGCACCCCATAGCGTTAGATCGTTCTGAATTTTGCTCTCCAACCCCAACCCCGCCCCCACGGCTTACATGGGGCACAGCTCCAAGACGCATTACTTCCAGTCCTAGTATCCGGGCATTTGTCCGCCATGACACGTTCAGGAACTGGTCGTGAAGACGGCGAACCCTGGGTAGATTTAGTGTTCCGAGCTAACGCCGGATACGTCTAATCGCTAAAATCGCGTAATCGGAATGGTTGCAGCAAACTCATGAATCGATTTCTCTCAAGGTCGAAATTTCCATTAAAATATTCCTTAAACAATATTAAACTTTTTATTAATCATCCAAAAAAATGTTGGTCTATTGAACTATTGACAATACACATTTTTTTATTAATAAAATGGAGTTTTCGGAATTTTTAAACGTTCCATGTAGAAAAATAAAATAACTAGTACGAATGTCTCGAAGTCTATCATTTGAAAATAGAATAGAGAGAAATAAAAAGAATGTAGAGAGATAGAAAGAAGAAAATTGTCCCCAGGCTGACAATAGGCAGATTACCTGGTTCAGAATCACTGTATGGAACCCCAGGGTGCACTCACGTAACAGAATCGAATGAGAGAGGAGCCTAACGAGAAAGAGAAGAGGAAAAAATGAAGAAAAGGAGAAGAGTGGAGAGCCGATGAAATTATAGGTGCTGGAAATCTCGAGAGCAAACAGGAAGAGCGACCCTCTATCCTCTAAATCGAGTCAATTCATGCAGGAAATCGCTTTCGGTGCTCGAGGAAAAATCGTTTTTGTATACATATCATCCGACAGAAGTGGTTTTGACCTATTGAGGCGGTACTCGAAGAGAAGATGGATTAACGATCTCAATGGCAACAGTTTAAACTAGGGCGACCTCTCGAGTGCCGCTAACGTTTGCAAATAAGATTTCGCGGTAGGTCGCATTTTGTCATTGGTTTCTATATCTAGGGGCGATTATCCTATTCAGTATGGTCCCAGTTCCTGGTTCCCACAGAAAAATAACGCACCTTGGTTTTTATATAATTATTTAGAAAGTTTATTCACTGTTTACTACATATTTATAAAAATATTTTTAAATTCTTTAAAATTACTCAGAATCCCCCCCCCAACATATAATCAAATTCCATTAAGTTACTTAAAATCTCATGAAATCTCTTGAAATCCTTTGAAATTCTTTAAAATCCAATTAAGTCTTGTAAATACCTTGAAATAGTCTGAAGATAATTTTCAAATTCGATACATTCGCACAAATTCGCGCAATTTTCAAAACACCAATAATCAGGTTTTCGACAACAATGAGTTCCATATATATTTTGCAATTGTATTTTTGGCTAAAGGATTCAATTTTTCAAAAAACCTATAAGCTGTAATTAAAAGCTGCATGGAAGTTTGTGAAAAAGGGCAGGAGAGGAAGAGAATCGCGAAGTGATCTGAAGAATATGAAGACATCGTTCGTCGAGAACCGAACGAGACGTAGGCGTCGAAAACGACGAGCTCAGTGGTATCAAGTGCCAGAGCTACCCGCTAGTTAGACTCTCATAAAGCCGCGACATAAATTATCCATCGGTCGGACTCATATTGAGGAGTGTTTGCAATGGTCCACCTCCTGTCACGCCCTCGCGATCCTTTTTTCGAGACTCGACGCCCTATTCTTACTCCCAAGTCCACAAACAACAAGAACTTTCTATAACTTATTTCAATTAAAGTTAAATTATAATATTTTCCTTATATTTTTATTTTAAAAAAGGAGTCAAAAACAAAAGCCAAAGTCAGCGCGTTTGATGAGATGGAGCCTTATAATACACACGACTATTTTATCGACCTCAAATTAAACAAACCATTCCTTTCTCTTTCTTATCCAAAAGTTATAGAAAAACTTGAATCTCTCACTGAATTTATTATCGAAGTTCCTCTGCATTTTTTGGACATTTCGAAATAGTTAGAATTGGAATTCTATTTAGAATTAGAATTCTTTTATTTTCCGCTTGAGGTACTGAAAAGACAATGAAAAAATACTTTTTCTCCTTTTTAGTAGCTTTATTTCCTACCCTGATTTTTTTTCAAGTCCTTGATTTTTCTTCCCCTTCTCACCTCTTATTTTCTTTTCTGAGGTTGAACGAGATGGGCGTTTTCTAACATGCTCGCGAAAGGGCACCTGCTCTGTAAATATTGTTTATTGAGATGCCAGCGAGAAAACGTATTAACGTCGCCGCCTTGACGGGTATACGCCTTGTTCGAATCGACTTTCGAGTTTCTCTTCGTCGACTTTTGAAAGGTCGATATTCTTCCTTCTACCTAACAAACTTCCAGAAAAACAATTTCTGAACATCCCCAAGTATTATTGAAATCGTCATGAAAAGATGAATAAATAATTAACATATAAAGGAGATGTCTGTCCATAACATGCCCTTTCTACTGTCTTAGAAACATCTAATAAATCCCTCTATTATAATTTCTATTAAATTTCTATTAAAATTTTAAAAGTTTGAATAGTATTTAATAACTCTTCTCATATTCAAAATATTGAGAAAAAAAATCAATAGTTTTGTAAGAAGATGGACAAAAATGATTTTCCTTAAAAATGTCTGACTGCAAACGCTATTTCCACTGATGTTCTGCAGTCTGCAGAAAATCCACCTTTCTAGGAATTGATGATCCATCAAAATGAAAGTTTCTAGGTCTGATGAAAGGGTTCGTTACTCTCTTCTCCAGCAAAATCAACGATCGATCTCCACGAGCTTCACGATCAGCAAGTAGTGCGTATTCATCTGGGCGTGTTCTCGATGGTTTTGCAGCCCGATACCAACACCAGACAGAGTTGAGGTGAATATGAGGATGGGAATGAGGAAGGAGAAGAGGGTTATAACGCGATGTGCCGATATGCGATGGGATTAATCACATCATCGGCTGATCAGATTGTTCGGCTAATCTAATTCCACCTCCGTTGCTTCGTTGCTCTGGTACCATCGAAAGGCGCGAAGAATAAGAGGAACTTCTCGGCAGGGGGCGCCTCAGGTGTTAAAATGTTAATACGTGAGACGTTAAGTTGAAAAGAGGTAACAAGAGGTTTCTTAACAATCACAAAGCCCCCTCTTTAATAACACAAACGCGAGGCAGAATAGGCTCTTGTAAATTGCAAAAGATCGCTTTAGAGGTTGCGTATCGTTCCCGAACTCGGTTTATTTAATTACGTCCCTAAGAATTAATATATACTAAAATGAAATCACAATAAAAGAAGCTGTACTAGTTATTTCAAAAAATTATTAATTGAGGAAATACCAACTGAGATGAATTCGTTTTTTGTTTCAGAAGCGTTTTAAATGGCAGAAACACTGGGTTCGAATTAGAGAAGAGGCGGAGGACGTCGACAAGGCTGCTTGAGGCATTGGAGGTGTTGGTGGTGATGGGGGTGTTGGGGGTGGTTGGATGTTGCAGAAACGACGAAGGGAAGGTGGATCACCATGCGTTATTAATGGGTGCGATTACTTGGCGAAACTTGCGCCTTTGTTGTTAGGCATCACCTCCCCATTTCACCCTTTATCCTCCTCCACCTCTTTCCCCATATTTCCATCACCTCCCCCTGTCCCTCTTGTCCACCGCCACCACCTTCACCATCCCCACTGAATCTATACTCAGGCGCATTCCCTTTACACCTGCACGGCCGACTAAGTTATGCATGGGATCCTCCCACAGAAACAATGCATTCGCTTTTTTTATGGCTCCTTATACCGTCACACGCCATGGAATCGGGCATTCTATGGCGTTGCGAGGTCGACGTTGGAATCCGCGAGTGGATGACAATACTTCTAATGAAAGTGCACTCCAGGAAATAACTAGAGTCTCTAATTACTTCAGTTTATTTGAGTTTTTAATCGTTTATGCTATTTTTAATGATTGTAAAATGAGTGATAAATGAGATCTCCGATTTTGGACTCTTTTCACTTTTAGTTTGCTTTTGCTAGCTTTGTGTAAACATTTCAAAAATAAATTTAACTTTCCTAACTTTTAATTTCGAAATGAAACTTATTTTCCTTGATAGAAATCGTAATATATAAGGCTAATTATTATAAATATACGACTCCCTTTTACATAACCGCGGCAATACGTTGTCTCACAATTTCCTTATGCTTTTAAAGTTACGCAAGAATCTGTGCTCATTAAACAATTTTTTTTTTACGAACTAAGCCAGGAGGAGTTGCGTGCGTGCATTAATTAAGTGCAAGTAACAATGGAAAACAAGTTCGTTACATACCAAGAAACGAGGAATCCAGGCTGGTCACTCGTTCCATGGGTCAGGCAAGCGTCAAATGTAGTGTCAATTTATAAAGTTACGACTACAATTGTACGATAGATCTCGTAATTACTAATTAGGAATCAATTAACAATCTGACAAACAATATTTTAAATGTTTCTTTAATAGAGAAATATTTTAAAATATTATAGCTACAGTAGCTATATTAAATTTTAATAAATGAATTCAGTGAACCCCTGCTTGTTTTTTGTATCTGATTAAACGTGAGATTTGGAAAAATGGCTTAATCAAAACGCGGCTGATAATTTACGTGTTCCTTCACTAATACTTCTTCATATTCGCTTAACTGTAATACCTTCGTTCCATATTCAAGTAGCCACACTCTCTTGATTTACATGCTCGTACAAACTCTTGTGCTACTTTATTTACTTATCGCAGAGCTTTATCGGCTTTTTTCTCTGACAGCGACATTGTAAAAAAATTGCGCCAGGAGAAAGAACCTTCACTTGAACGTTTAACAAGTCGCGAGAAGTCACTCGACCGTTTTTACGCAAGGTCATGAATCATGGAAAGAATCATTACTTTATATACGAGTATTTCCCGGAAAAATTAAAAATGATAAACGTCACTGAATTTTACCTCCATAAAAGGTTCTTTCACGTCAAGAGAGTTCTCCTTTTACCACCACACAACTCTAGAACATAATATCGTCTATTTTACTTTAAATGCTCTCAACTGCATGATATAAATAAATTGAAAACTGTTATTTAATTTTTTAATGAATTAAAATGAATATAATGTACATTATACATGTATATTATACAAATGAAGATAAATTTGCAAGTCAGAGAAGTAATTACTAGGCTGAAATGGATGCAAATGCTCGATGTACATTGATCCAAGTTTTAATCATTCAAATCAGCCTCCGATTTCTGTATAAATTTCTCAGTGACAGATCAACCTTTCTGAATGATTTCCGAAGGAATCTGGTCGTTGAATTTAATCCGTGTCGCTTCCATCGTGAAGTCACGTGGGAGAATCTCAAAGCGGGGAGTGACTGTCATTGGCATTCCTAAGTGCCGGATCGGTTCAGGACGATTTCAAGTCGTCAAATAAGAAGAAGAACCTATCGACTCTGGAATGGATGTGTATAGCAGTCGAGGCACTCCATCACAGTCTGGAAGCAAGTCACCTCCTGGCACCGGACAAATAATCCATCGCCTTATATTACATGCCTTTAAATCTATAGTATACAGTATATATACATGGCCCCTTCCTCATCAACTTATGTTAGGTCAAACGCCTGGGTCAGCGTCACGTCGAGTGTGAAACTAGGGATTTCCACGTCCAGTGATCCTACCTAGAAAATAAACAAAGAATCAATTCCAAGATTCATGTCCGACACAATCCTGAAAAAAGATTGCTGGATTTAAGGAGAAATTCGATTAAGGCAATGAACCGTTTTCTGAGTTCAATTTATTGCTTGGAAATTCGAAAAGCTGAGTTTTATACTATATATACTGGAACACCAAACAGTGTTTTTGTTCTGAAAACTATTTTTGTTCTAAAAACCATTTTTGTATGGCATTTTTATATTATCACATTTTTCCTGATCAGCGCCCAACTGGAAATAAAGAAAACAAAAAATAAGTTGAGTTCCAAAGTCTTACCTTTTTCTGTAAGAATATCGAGAATGAAGATCAGATCCTCGGTCCTTGATCGCAAACGGGATTACGCAAATCCCGGTCACTTTTATGGGAAATGTATCTCACTATTCGGTGCCAGGAACTTGAAATTATTCTCTCTTCCCTTTCCTTCCAGATTTCGGTCCCCGTGCAAAAGGTCACCCCGAATAAGGGACAGCTGGACGGACTTAACTTCGCATCGAGATTTAATTCCCCGTGAAATGAAACCGACTTGTGCACAACGCGAAAGGACTTGTGGGGATTTACTTGGCACGGATTTTCGGGGATTTTGGGTTTGACGTTCCTACAGAAGAAGAAGCATTTCCTGGAACCTCGGATCTTCCTCGCACGACGACCTCCTTTGATTTCTATAAAGCAAACACATGTGCTCACCTAGAATCGAGAAAGAAACCATCATTCTCAAGTAAACTTTAAATTCATTTAACAAAGCTAGAAAAAATTCTCAATTTATGATTGCAATGCAACTTTGATATATAATTATTCGAGTCACTTGATGTTGATTATTTTTGCTTTTAATAAAAGCCAACAGAGATTTTGCGAGAGTATTTGAATAGGAGAAATAAAATCTGAATACAAAATGTATTTTTAATTCGACATGAATGAAAAGCCATGTAGTAAAAATGATGACAGATTTCAGTCACGAATCGGGAAGTTTGTGGCTATTTAATATTTTTATTGCGTTCCTATCTTATGCAATCAATCGCAATGCAATCAATCTGTTTTTTTTACTTCCATCACTTCACGTAATCATTTTTTATGCGAACGTAAATGTAGTTCCATTGTTTTTTTTTTTTTTTTTTCAATTTGCATAATGCATTGAAGTTATAAAACTACAGAAGACAATACAAAGTACAAAATAAAAAAATAAATGGTTGATGAAATAATGAACTACTAAATTAATTAAAAGAATATAAATTTCCATCCCGGTGAACTTTGAAGTAACAGCAATGAATACCTTTGATTAATTTGTTTTGGAATTAATTGGTAATCCAGTGCTGATTAGTAAGTGGGCAAAGTTCGCGTTCAACTGTCGCGAATGATAAATCGATTCCCCTTTTGAGGAGAAAAGAGATCAGCCTATAAACGCAAAACATTTACAGCTGATGATAGTGATCGCAAATCGATTTTGATTTACATGCAAAAACACTTGGTATCATCGATAAGACTTAATTAAGTTGCACCTCTTAATTAACACCAATGTATCCCGATTGATATCGATCATCCGCTTCTTTTATTTTCACACTTCGTCAATCGGAATCCAGATCAATTGATAAAAATCATCGTTAGAAATCCATAAAATATCAACCGAATTATAATTAATTAAAAAACCTGACAGAGAAATCTGTTAGAAGATTTTTCACTAGAAAATTTTTCATTTTTAAATCAATCACAGTCTATTTTCATAAAAATATATCGTCCAATAAAAACTTGAATTTTTATTTATATTTATATTTATCAAGATAATTCAGAACAAGCGAAAAAAATAGTGGGTGTGTAGAATCCTTTTTTTATTCTTATCGCTGAACCGGATGAGGTACATATATAAGACAAATTGCAGGTCTGCTACTACCTTATAACAAGCTCGGGATTCTAAACGGTTTGATGCACCATGTCGTCCTTGAAAGAAACACGACATTTTAATTATTTGATAACGGTAGAGAGATCCTCAGACCTAGGAGTCGATTTCGAGAGGATTAAGATTTTCTAGAGTGTAGTCAAGTGAATTAAACTGTATTTAAATGAATTCAAATAAGTAAAATTCAAAGGAAATGAATTTAAGTAAATTACTATATTTAATTCAGAACTAAGTAATTAAATTTGATGATTTTTTCTTATCGAGCTTTTACCGTTACCTAAAAATTCTAAGATAGTGGTGTTTTATAAATAAAATAGATCAGGAATATGGTATGATTTATCATTTAATTTATTTTAAGTTAAAACCTTTTTTACAATAATATCTTACATTCATTTTTACACCATTTATGCCTCCGCGCGAATTTAAACGCCTGACCCTCGCTGTCAGTGTACATGATGCGTGTGTAGCAGAGTGTGTAGCAATTGCGTGTGATCGCGGCGAAATGATCACTTTTTATCGTTTTCATCTCCATACGTTCCTCATGAAAAAACAATATCGTACAGACTCTACGCGCTACTCCCTAATAATACTATTATAGATACCATTCTTTTTCACATATGTATGCGGGTTTCGCGTCGAAAAACACCTATAAGCGCACTCGAATCTTGCGATTTTCAAAAATACCCGCCTTTTTTATATTCACTTTTTATCAGTCTTTTGGAAAATCGCAATTAAGTGCAACAGACGCCTCGTAAAATCCCACGAGCTGTAAAATCCATGATGATTACACTAGAATGAGTTAACTTCTAGAAATCGAAAAATCACAATGCGGTACTCAACGCAGGGGAGAGCTTACAGTGTTTTTATTCATTATTGGGCTCAACAGTCAAAAACCACTCAATGTTAAAAATAACCACATGTTTAGAGATCGAATTGGTTATTAAAATAATCTATTGAAGAAAAAACAAATTATTTTTGTGTGTAAAGAATTTTGAGCAGGTTTCAATAAATTGAAGATTTAAATTGCTTTTGTAACACTAAGTCGCGTTGTGGTGGTTTTTTTCAGTCAGTGGCTCAGTTTTCGGCTTTTGAGTCTAACATATCCAATGAAATATTTATCGATATATCCTCTCGACTTAATACTTTTGACTATCTATGTAAAACGTTATGTGATTTAAACACTATAGTAGCTTTATGCACAGTCGCCTCTCGCGGCTCGGCGCGAAAATTCAGTATTTAATTTCTCGCAGCCGCGGTCTGGCAGATAATATAACCGTTACATTTATCAATAACACGATACACAATCTCGAAGATACAAAATTTACACTCCGCGCGCCTCTCCGGTTGTGCCTTTGACTATATCGTATTTTTTTTCTTTAATTTATTCATACGTTTCGTTATTTGAGCTACTATACACCCTCCCAGCCATCCTCAGACCGAAAAAATTCTCCTCGAAATTCTCCCAATTTCTTTGAAATTATTTTCTAAAAGTTTTGAAATTACTAATAATTGAGGACAAAAATATTTAGAAAATTTTTACCGGTTTTTCAAGAAGAGAATTTTCTCGTCAGGAATTCAATGGCGCGCACTGGGAATCGATATAATTTATAATGAATATCTTTTATCACTAACCAGTACAACACACGAAAACGCGGTAGCGCGATCGGACTATTATTTGAAAGCTCTAAGATATTCCTTTTGACTTAAAATTTTCTTTAAAACATAAAAAATGAAAATAAAGCAATATAAATATTTTAAAAATTTGTTGCAACATTAAAATATTTAAATTCATTTCATAACTTTTTATTTGGAAATCGCAAATGATGTATCCGATCAGGCGCCCCTTGGAAAACTTTTTTTTATTACCTTAAATTGCACGATACCTTCGATTAAATAAGCTTCTTGTTTCCATCGGGGAACTTCGGAAATCGATCGACCAATCGCAGGGCTTCATACCCTTATCGACAATCTCTAAAAAAAAGCTCTCGTTCTTTCTGGAAAGATGTTTTTTAAAGAACCCTAAGTAATTTTTCCATTGTACAGTTTTGGTGACAAATTTTTCTGTAACTGATAAATTAAGCCACAGGAAATGTAAGAATATTTTTTACTGAGTATGTATTTATTTTTTTTTGTTTTAGTAATTTAGGGGATGAAAATCACTTTCAAGAAAGGAAGAAAGTGAAGAGCAAAAACGTCGACCACATTTTCTAAATATCCACACACGCGACTATCATCCTCGCACAGTGCGAATGTGTTTTATAATATAATAATATTAATTATAATATATATATATATATTTACCACGATATTTACAGAATATAAGACTCGATACAAGTTTAGCTGACTTCGTTTGTACTTGGGGCCGGGGCGCAATGGCCCTAAATATTAATATACTTTACATATTTACAGGAAACTCCATTCATCTTGTACTAGTACATATATATTTTGTATCTTTATGTAGACGTATATCTGCAGTAAATCCCTTTTTCGAATCAGAGAAAAAATGGTTCTTTTGACAGAGGGGTGGGCTGCATTCTGGTCTCATACTGTTGCTAATCAACGGTCTCCATTCATGTATATTCTGATCGCCAACCGCTCTGTAACAGAAGATATTTGCATTTTCGAGAGGCGTCCTAAATACAATTTCAAAAAAAAAAAATAACAATTTCTGTATTAAATTGGTTTTTTTTTTCAGTTTAGAATTGGATATTGTAAGTTCAGAGCTTCGATTTATTATAGCTCCTCAAATTTGAAGCAGCTAATGATGCCTACAAATGCAACTGAATCAATTGTTTTTAAACGTAAGACATTTTTCTAAGATTATAAATATAATAAATTGAAAATAAAGCAATCAATTTTATGTAGTTTTTACTCAAGATTTAAGAATCAACTCACCATAGCATTCGTCGTGGCGGCTAATTGAAGACCCTGAAGACTCGTCATGTGATGAGAATGGGAATGCGAGTGCGAGTGCGGGTGGATGGAAGGTGGCGCCGGCGGTGCAAATCCTTGATGAAGACCTCCTGGAATTCCGACTCCCGGGTGGTACATGTAATGTTGCATTGACGGATGCATCGCATGATGATGTTGCGAGGAGCCTAAAATCAGAAAATTTTTGTTCTTGATCACCAATTCATAGATCTTCAATCACTTCAATCGTTAAGTTTACTCCTCACTCATTACATAAATTTAATTTGAATTAATTATTGTCACGAGATATAACATCATTTTTCATTTAACTATATGTTGTTATAGTCAGTGCATTTAATATTTAATTAAACTTACCCATTGGAGATCCAAATCCTGAATGGAAAGGTTTGTTATCCAGGTCAAGATGTCCACTCGCCTTTATCATATCACCCATGACTCCACCCAGACCCAAACAGCCTCCAGCCTTCTTCTTTTTGCTTTTCGATGACAGCTTCCTGTTCCTCGTTTGAATTCCTTCCTTTTTCATCGTCAGTGGTCGATTAACCTGGAACAATCGTAGACAACAATTCGTTAAGTTACCTTAACAATACGACTAAACTATCCTATCTAAACCTATACCAATTATACTTTTTTTTAAATTCAATCAGTTCAACTTAAATATCAGCTCATTAATTGAGACATATGGTCATCTCCATTTAAATTTCTAGCTAGGCTATAAAATCTTTCCTTATTAAAATTTATCGTCTGCTTTTCTCGGTATCTTTCCCTTCTTTTTCTGGTTTCAGGATTTTAGATAAATATAAGAATCAAGGGTTCCCTTTTCGTTTAAGCCTAGCAATATCGTTAATGCTATCGGAGACAAAAACTCGAAAGGTCGAGCGCAAAAAGACGTCTTGGCTTTATAAATAAGCACGCGAGACAGCAGGCAGGAACTTATCGGTCGGATCATCTGGTTCTAGTGGTTAAGGGTTAACGTCCCGTCGCATTCTTGAAAATCAACCCGAGAGCTCTGGCAATTAAGATGATCTGATGATCGCTCGCGCCAACTTTGAATTTCGAGGGCGGCCGCCTTGATCTCCTACTTTCGAGATTTCGAGGCGAGAAATTCAAATTCTCCTTCATCAACACCCCCTCCCCGCATTTATCATCCTTCAATGATCACCTCATCCAAAACTGATCATTTCCTCTAAACTTGTTAATTAACTTAACTATGAATTTATCTTCAGAAGGCTTTACTGATTAAAATCGCATTAACAGAAAACAAATGATTTTCTCTCTCACATTTTAATGACAGAATAATTCTTGATATTTGCATGAAGGATTTGAAGACTGCGAGTCGAGTGTGGATTGTGGAATATTATAGCGTGCATGACGTCTTGAGTATGATGCAGTTCTCAAATTGAGCGAGGGCTGTCGATTCGTTAATTATAATTGCACGCTCGCAACTGCGGACTGCACAGACTACCGAGAATCTGAGGGATTTCTTAATTGCGTTGTCTGGTTATACACACTCGCGCAAGTCTACGCTCTTATCCGCTTTGCTGAAACGTGCTGAAACGATTGCAATTAGCGTCCTGTTCTCTCGCGCGTTAATGAACTAGAGAAACATATAGTAATCACGGGAGTAGGATGAATAGCGATTACTCTAACCACAATCTACAATTATTTACCACTGGTTTTCTCCTTGGAAAATTAGATGGAAAGAACTCGGTTAAAAATAATAGGGAATTCATTCAATTGGATATACTCAGTCAATTGGATATACTCATTCAATTGGATACTCCATTGGGATGTGACACCTTCCCCTATAGTTAGAACATCGTGCCACAATAAAAGAGCCAATTGATATTCGATTGTACTTTGTTTGATGAAGAGATACTCTATCGACTTGATTGTTGATCCTTTCTATTGTCAGGAATTCATTTGTGCTTTTGTGCTGCGTTACGTTTGTGATACCATTGACCCTGATTAAAAAGTGGATTGCGCGTCCCAATTAAAAATGTTAATCGATGTAACGAGTATCCGGTGAAGAAAACAATCACTCGCAATCTGAGCTCATATTCCATCAAGCACGATTCTCTCGACCGTGTTGAGATGAGAGGGAAACAACGTGCCATCGATTATGCGAACGATTTATGGACGACCGCGAATGCATATACGCTCCCTCGACACGAGTTGCACCGTGTCTACCATCCAAGTAAGTAACGTCTTTGGCGTTATTGCTCAGCACCGTCGGTTCTATGCAAGTTACACGAAGTTGCGTCACCGCATTGTTCCAGCAATAATTCCTGCACCACTTGTCCTTGGATCATTTCTCTCCTGTGTCCCATTCCCCCGGATCTTGAAAGAACCATGTCCGAGATTCGGTAAACTTTACCCTGCTATATAGAAAGAGAGTTAAAATTCCCTGGCTCATCTATAATTTCCTAATAAAGTCGCGCAATCCAATAAAAAGGTACCGCAAATGAGGAGGAAGTACAGGGGCGTGTGTGGCCTATGCTCCTTTATTTATCCTTTGTTTGTACAAGCCGGTTCAAGCAGTCAGTGTCGCACCATAAAGAGACGAGTGAGAAGGAGAGTTTTTGACCTGCACGAGCAAGTGAGTGCCTCATACAATACTTAAGTACGAAATAAGTAGGTATGCAAGTATTGTGTTGCAAACGGGGAGTTGGCGGGACTTTGTAGTCGCCGCGACGTGACGCAACTGCCAACTCGCGAGAAAAGATTCCCGGTATTATGAGGAGGAGTCTCCTCAGGAGGATGCCTCCTCTTCTATACGTCCTTTGCTCATCCTCCTCTTCCGCATACTCTTGCTTTTTCGTCCTCATCGGCGATTTTAAATTAAAATCGAGATTCAAATTTACCTCCTTCCCCTATTCAAATCCAGTAACTTTCCAGAGTTGCCGTTTGGCCTGGGAACTAACCGTCAATTTTTTACTTAAATTTTAGCAGCCAGATGTAACATATATAGAAAAGTGAGTAAGCTTGCATGGTATAATTTTTTCTCTTTAATTTTGGTTACTACCTTCCTATTAAATTAGATTCCTCTTGTCTTTTTACTACAGTTTCAGATTTGAAGCTTTATTGAAATTTCTTGACTACTTGACTTGTATTTATGTTTGTCTCCAAGACTCGTTTATTCTTCGTCTCTCGATCCCCTTTCTACTCCAGACGGTCAACGACTCTTTTCGGAATTATGCAATTGGCCGAATTTGTCAAATTAGTGGCGAGGAACGCAGGCGGTCTCCTCAAACAAAAGGGTCTTGAAAGGGTCTGAGTTTAAGGAAAGGTTAATAAAAAAATTTGTTACCAAGTACACACAATTTCGTCTCTCACTCAGAGACTTACTCACTACAAAATTCTTTATAAATATAAAACTTCTTTTGAATAATATAATGAAGCACTTTCATAGTTTAATGTTAATCATTTTTTGGGTTCTAATTTACAGATAGAATTCCCATAACTAGGTGGTTACAAACTTTCAATTTAAAAATCGGAATTCAAAAAGGAGATTCTTCGGACAATGGGAGCAATAATATAGAGACTCTAATGAGGGAAGCTTCGGTTTCCGCGAGATGGACGCTGCTGGGACCGATTTGAATACAATAAGGCGGCTTTAATAGGAACCATCGCTTAAGTCTGCGGGTGTCCGAAAGTGCGAGGTGCAAACAAAAGAGACGAGAGAGTGCGAGAGTCCTCTGAGAATCAGAGAAAAAAAGATGCCAAGAGATCGGAGGAGTTTCGAATGCGGATTGATGTGGTCACACACGATGCAACCGCACGTCTCTTGCATACGAAATACGTTTGCGTGGTCTGCAGGGGTCAATGAATGAAAGATCGAATCGCAGAAATCGCATTTTATAAACCCACGTTCGATCGAATTCTCCTATCAGGACTATTCTTCAGTTTGCTTTTTCAAAATTGAATCAATAAAATGACATAAAAGGCTTTCCAATCATAGTTTGCCACTAATCTACCATTCTTTAAATTAAAATCAATTAGTTTAAGTAGTTTAAAATCTCAAGTCGATATATCCAATTGAGCTCCTCAGCTTTCTCCCAGTCTACGAAAAATGTTAATTATTCTACATCCGATTTTTTCTAATCTTTTTTTTGTAATTGACAGAAACCTTTCGAATATTTAATACCCTGAATTTTTGAGAATTCGAACACTCGCATCTGAGAATTCGATGACGTTTTACAGTAAGCGCGAGTTGAATATCGCCGAGAGAAGAATACTAATCAAAGGGCGCCTTTAATGTCTCTTCTACGTAATACATTTTTACAACTTCCTTTCAGGGCTAGACCCCCTCTCCCTCTTTAATAATTTTTTAGTTGTGACTCTCACGGAAACGTTCTTTTATTGACTCATCAAATCAATGCAACTAAATGAAAAGTTTTCCTTTTCATATTCAGTTACA
>JAUEJJ010000044.1:2060402-2083883 GCA_032164275.1 Synergus coniferae | reverse complement strand
AATTTTCTATTTTTAATCCTATCACAGAAAACATTTTTTGTTTCTCCTGTAAAATTTAATTTTTGGGCCTTATACCTAGTTGTCATTCTCAGTGCCTCAATTAAACTATAATGAGCAGTGCGGAAGAAACTTCACGAAAAGAAGTATACTGAAAAGGGTTTTTTAGATCCCATGAAACTTGTTTTGCAAATTTTCCATCGAGGAGAAAGGACAAAATTAAGACATCTTTTCGATTCTGCGCATGTGGTATTGCGTCATTGCCAACTAAGGAGTTAATTTAGAAAAAATGTAAAGGATCAATTTTCAGAGAGTAATTACAAGAAAAGGGAGAGAGAGGGAGGAAAAAGCGTGCGAACTTGGAGCATGTCGCGAATGTGGTACAAGCGCAGTGAATTTATTTAAATTGCTAGCAATGTTCCCTCTTGTTCAGCAGCTTCTTCTGCAGTGAAAATCGAACAAAGCGAACTCGCGTGCAGCGCCGAAGATGCACGGAAAAAGAAGGAGAATGAGAGAGTATAAGGACAAAAAGATGTAAAAAAGTTGGACTCTTTATAGGTAGTACCCAAGTCCCGTGTGAGACTCCACAGTGCCCAATTTTTTTAGTTCTCCGTTTTGTCAAAAAAAAAAAAGCGGTCACGAATTTCCAAGCCTGGGAATCATTGTACATATTACATTTTTTAAACCTGTTTAATGTTATTTAAATGATCTATTTTCCAAGAAGGAACAATGATAAGAGACTGCAAAAAAATGAAAAGGAGTGAAAAAAAATGATTAATAGATTCCTTTGAATTGCAGAAACAGTGTTCCACAAAAAATGAGATCGGATAAATGAATGGGGCGGCATATTACACAGAGTAAATCGAGCAGTTATTTAAATGTCATTTAAACTATGTCTCTATGAGTACGGCTATAATATCGAGAGTCATAGTTGATCACCGAAGCATGGAATCTGTCAATGGGCTCAAAGACATATTTCTGCGCGCTTGTGCGTGACTGGGACACGTCGCTGTTTGAGAATAATGTAATGATTGACATTACACGTGGCAGTGATTTATTGAACTGTTGTAGCATCGAGGTAAACTCAATTATGATTATTTTCACCACGATTGCCACTCTGAGCGAGAGAGAGAAAGTACCATTTCACCAGCACTTGCTGAATACACAAGCAGGTGTAGTAAATAATTTTTAACTGGCAAAAAGGACGTCAACAGTGAAGAGATTATATCCTTGCAGAAAAAAGAAAAGAGGGAAACTTCCGGCGGCAATTTCCTCAGAGGGAGGATATAATTTGTAAGTGGCTGATTGGCCGTGGAATAGAGGTCTACATATTATTCCTTTTCCCCAATCGACCATGTATGTAATTCATCTGACATTCCATAAAGACCAAGTGGCGAATCCTCAACGTGCGTCAAATAACAGACTAGCAGGATTTATACACACGTGTGTAATTTACAAGCTTCCTTGCAGAGAAGATATTTCTATATGCATTTGTACATATGCATTTACGTGTATGTGTATTTATGGATAGTAAATAGAATAAACATAGAACAATTTTCACGTGCGAACGGAACTTCATGTGCATATATGCCCGTTTCGCACACGTGCCTAACGGACGTGAATAAAACGCCTCTCAAGATCAAAAATTCCCCACACGACACGCATGCCTGCACTGGTTAAGCACATCCGAGACTTTGTTGCAGAAAAAAGAAATTGCATATTTTGCACTAATGATTATGCCGTTGATTAATATTCATGGTTTATTTTTTAATATTTATAGAATAATTTTGTGCTTTGTCGCAGTATTAAAAATTTCTACTGGAAAATTCCAAATTACAAATACCGAAATGTATAAATGTGTATGCAATTTACACTTACTATACGAATTATGGTAAAATCTGAAAGATTGTGTAACTTTTGAAACTCGTGTGCACTTACAGATTTTTTTTATCTGTTAACTTGATGCCTTTATTGAGAGTGTTTTATGTTTGAGGAAAGGTAGATAATTAAACGGTGTTTTGAGATGTAGAGATCGCTTTTTGTCCGGGTGATTTCCTGGGTCGTTCATGGGGCCACAAATCATCTCGATGATCCGGAAGGATTATTAAGCTGCCATTACGAGGTTACAAAGGGCGAGAGGAGCCGAAGCATCGCGCGTGTCGTCGAGAGAATCCGGGTGGGACGCGGGGCAGTAATAAAGAGAGACGGGGCCTCGTTTGGGCCCGTTTCGGTAGCCGAGTAAATAAATTTTATTTATATTCCATTGAAATGAGGAGCGAAGGAGATTTCTTTTTTCTAAAGCGCTCGCCAGCGGGGTGCACGTCGTAATTCACTGCCCACGCGCACACTTTCGTTCATGTGTGCACTTTTGTGCATGTGTAAGTCACAACTTAGGTGCGGATACTCTTTATTATTTGCAGGCTATTCAAAACTTAAGAAAGAAAGAATACGGGGAATTTAATGCTTTAAAAATTGAACGGCAATAAATAATTTGAAAATTAAATTTTTGACATTTAGGAGAGCGGAACAAAAAACAAATCCGTTGATGCTAAATTCAGCGGGGATTTTTTAATTATGCAGAGGAAGTTGGTGTACAACTCCTGTGGAATTAACATTCTCTAATTAATTGCGCATTTCGGCTTTGAACTCGAATACTCTAATATATGTTGGTAGGTGTTTCACGAGCAAAGGTGCAAATTTGTGTGGGTGTAAAATGTGTGTAATAACACGCATTTATATGTATATCAACTGTCAAGCAATTTTACCTTCCGCTTCCTGCGGGTCGAGTAATTGCGGCAGACTAACGACACCTTTGTACTTGTTTAGGGAGCCTGAACGCACTTTTTCGTGCCACTGTGAGTTGCACGTGTATTATTGTCTACATAACACCCTCTGTGTGAGAACACACTTTTGTCACCTTGTGAATAGCAATACACTTCACTCTCGCTCTTCGCTTTACCATGCAATTTTTGTTTAAGAATAAATGAAAAACCTGAAAGTATGCTCACACATTAG
Source organism: Synergus coniferae (assembly GCA_032164275.1). Lineage (NCBI taxonomy): Eukaryota > Metazoa > Arthropoda > Insecta > Hymenoptera > Cynipidae > Synergus > Synergus coniferae. The sequence continues at coordinate 2,080,871 of JAUEJJ010000044.1, read as the reverse complement.
AGATGAATAAACCGATAAAAGTGGGAGATAATTTTCAACGCAATTTTGTCGGATTTAAGAGGCTCTCTACTTGATTAAATATACTGTGCATATATTTTTAGAAAAGGAGAGTCCCACGTTGCTGCACGGGGGCGACGTCTCTATGTATATATATTTATTTACGTGGCAACTTCATTTTCCATGGCGCATTGTTGTTTATGCGCCGCGGCACAGGCTCGCTTTCCGCAAGGATAGCCATCTATAATTCAAGGCGTTACAAGTTAAACAGGCGCTGGAGAAAATAAATCTCGTGGGATCTTTCAATAGCGCGTACTCCTGCAGCAAACGGTTATTTAGTTTCCGTATTTTCAGTCCAACAACTGAGCTCCGCACCCGGTGACGCACACAAGGATACGTAACCCTTGTCTGTAAGAAGAGTCAGAAAATTACAACTTTTGGATCACTTTTTACAATAGCTCGTCTCACTATGTTGAGAAGAGCAATGTGTTTCTAGTTCTACAACTAGATTTCATAACAATACATCTTCAGTAGTCTTCCATCTTCTTCTCGCAGAGAAAGAGGAGCAAAGGAATTTGAATAAAAACCGTTTCAGCTTAGAATGGGATTACAATATTGGGATTGGCCTCGCTCGAGTGGCTGCCGTACACCTATAGAGAGATTATAAAGTGAAATGACTACGGATCGCTGTCCTCGCTCTGGCTACTGCTTGACTTACAAAAAAAGAAAGAACGAAAACAGAAAGAAAAAGAAACAGTGCGTCACAAACAAGAATATTTGAATTAAAACATTACCCGCGCAAAGTGTCAGCGATCTCGATGTACGTGACATTTTTTCTTTACGTATCGATTATAATTAATTATTATAGATGAAATGATGACATGTGTAACATTGAAATGACAGAGTATACCTTCCATATTATATATAGCGATAATCGCGGATAATTTTCTTGATCCTTCCGTTGACACTTGACGTGTAACGGTGGCAATTTAATAATAAGTAATTTGCCATTTGGTCGCTTAAGTGAGCGATGAAAGAAGGGGACTTGGGTGGACCGTATAAAAGATGTTTGTTCAAGAGAGGCTTAAACGAGCCAATAAGGATCGAAGCTATACGAGCATGCTAATGATCAGAAAATCGTGGCTTATTGAAAAGTTTTAAATTACAGAGAAGGGTAAGCGATGCACTCAGACGGATAATTACAATACGCAAGCTACAATCTGTAGTTAGATAATATACGGTGTAATACGAGGCCTGTCAGACAGCCACTAGCCTGATTACCATAGTTACTTTATGCTTATATGTTCGCCATTCAAGCTACCCTAATGGCATCATCAGACACTAAAAATCAGAACGTACCCAAAATTACATATTTCCAAATCAATATGTCAACAGACCATGTCTGATAATAAAAATACCTTTGGATTCTTATTTGCATCTATTATTTTTAAAAGCCTTTTCATGTTGAGAAATATCAAATATTATTAATGACATGAGGATGGATAATTAGATAGATTGATAAATATTGATTGATTTCTGAAGGATCATATATATATACATATTACATATATAATAGAACTTGCAAGATCTTTAAGTCTCTGATGCAAGCGTATTTCGAAATTCCGGTCGAAACTAAGGAAACGCGTGAAATTGGTAGCAGTATGCAATGTATAGAGGATGTTTAATATCTGCCGTGTCGAGAGAGAATATCTCTACATTAAGTGTGTTAAGTGCGCTCTAGTGAACTTTTAGTCACGGCCACACCCAGCCTCCGTCCGCAAGGCTGGACCTCTTACACGCACCCACATATCCCCACACTTTCGTCCGGACTTATTTCATTTAACGGGTGAGCTGCTAAAATCAAGTATCAATTTTTCATTATATACCTATATAAAAAAAAACTTCTTAAAAAATGTAATGCACACTAATCGTATTATCCAACGTATGCACGCAATTTTATACGAGGCACGAAAATTGGCGACACCATTGGCGCTGAATGTCTTCATAATCTCAGCATTTTTATAGCCATTAACGATTAATTTGAATAGTTAATGTTCATTTTCCGCGGCATAAATCTTGCAATCAACTCGTCACTTTGTCGTGTTTCTCTTATCCATCGACTGCGCGTTAATCGTCCAACGCTAATCGACCGATCGTATTAGCATTTTCGATCATGTCGCGCCGAGTAAACCCGATAAAGTTACGTGTAAGGCCGATTATCAACGAGAATCGATTAAGTCAACTCCCCCGATATCGATTGCTCAATTTTTATATTCTTCAATCATGAAAATCGCTCTGCATCATAAATCCTACTCTTAATATATATCTTTAGATTTACACAGTAATTAGCATATAAAGTATGCATTAATTGGAAAAACTTGGATGAGTACTGAGACAGGTAAATCAAAGAGAGTCAGAGAGTTGATGAAGATGACTCAGACATCAATTTTAAATAGCTTTCGTTTAAAAATCCACGGCAATGCTCGTCCGACAATCGCAATATGATTTTTTTATTTATCCTCGAAGCGTGAGCATAGAGCACATAGACTAAAGGCATTTTCTCGAGCGTAAGTGTATGGTATTTAAATAGTTTTATGAATCCGTCTCTCTCTCTTTCTGCCTCTCTCAGCCCGCGGCAATATTATATGTATAGGAGCATGTTGTGCAACTGCTTACGGCGTGTACGCACGATAGTGAGAGACAATATACCACGAGGTATACGCACAGGTCGAATATCCTGTTCAGCTTATTAGGGCAAGGTGGCCAACCTTGCCACTTTGATACTGGGTATCAATGATAGTACACGTCGCTAAAATCACGATATTAGTGCCGATTTTCCATACAATTTTCAAAACTCCATGCACCTAAACGTTTCAATTTACAAGACCCCGCCATCGAAATGAATCAACCTAAATCAGCATATAACATAACTGCACTCTAACCTTATTCTACAAAAGAGTAATTTGACGAGACAAGAATCATAAACAAACTAGACAGCAGTGACTCGGGTTAATAATTAACTATTCTAGACTATATGAACGATGATGGGGGGATTTGAGGGGGAGTTTTTGAAAAAACCGAGAACTATGAGAGCGTGTACCGTAGAAAAGGCAGTGCGAGGTGATTGGACGAAGGAGGTCCGGTCAGCTGGTATTCTCCAGCAACAATGGAGACAACGTAATGACCCTATAAATAAATAATAATGGCAGTCACTAAGGCTAAGCGCGTTTGAGCACACAAGGTATCTACCTGACTCCAAGAACTTCGCGTATACCTACTTGTTTCGCGCCGCAGGTATTACACCAATTTCGTCTAGCACCAGTCTTTAGTTCGCCTTTAAGCGCTAAATCGTGTCCAGCAATATTTTCAACGGTAGAAGTACTTGACATAAATGTCCGTATGACTATAATAACGTATATGCGTATACGTCGTAAATAAAGAACAACTCTCTTGCTTGTCGGGTTCACGACCGTCTCACTGATTAATATATTTCAACGGCATCATAAAAAAAGGAAAAAAAAAGTGGAAACAACAAATGTATGCGATTCGCTTTTCCAGCAACGAGGATACAACGGTAAATGATCTCATAGCGTTTCGATATTGTAATGTCTTGCAAATGGCTTTCTAAATAGCTGTATTACCGTCGGAACAACAGAAGACTCGGCATGTATCGATCCGCCGAGATTTATTGCTAATTATTTACCTCCGCGTGCTCGTTCACGGTCGCTTATAAAATATTTCTCTCTCTTTTCATACCTCCCCGACACTCTCTCCCGTCTCTCTCGACCTTAAGCGATTCCACGCGAGCCGATGATTCATCGCGATATACAATACCAACGTTCAGATTGATTTCTAAATTAATAATTCAGAGACTTGCTGCAAAAATATCTATTCCCAGGGACTTAATTGGACAAAAATTCGACTCGTTAGCAAGACTGATCATTTAATCCACCCATTGTTTTCTATAAGCCATTCTTGCCTTCGCAAAATATCATTTAATTTTTTCCAAAGAGTAATCATTTTCTGCAACATTGTGAAAATACTGCAAATACTCTTAAAACATGTATTACAAAAATTACAAAAAAAAGTTCTGAAAGATCCGTAAGTCAGTCGTTAAATAAGGGAATAAAGCTCACTGAACAATCAACAGCAAGTAACAAACAACGTGCAGGCTATAGTGAAGAATCGAGTAGTTTTAAGAAACATTTATATATATGCAAGTTCTGCGATTTATAACTAGGAGTGTAAATCTACACTTGTATTTGTGAAGTCTAAACGTGTACCAACATAGGAAATACTCTTCTCTCGAATCTTAATCAGAGTCCCGTGTAGCTGCCGGCAATCCGAAGGTTTGTTAAATCCTTCGTGGTTACTGTGTGCCCAAGGCTCGTCCTCCATTTTACCCGGCTCCGTAACTCGTGACTAATTAGCGCAAAGTAAATTAATCGATACCGGAGAGGGAAAGAGAGATACTGGCGTGCGGCTGGCCGCCGGCGCCATATTCATTTGCCTCCAAATAGAAGGATGATTCTCCACCAAAATAAACCAGATAATCAAGTAATTACCTGTCATTAGATATTTTTGTAACACGAAAATTAGAATTCAATTTGCTTTCATTTCTTTTTTTTCTTCAACAGACATATATACTGGATGGGGCTATCAAATCGAAGAAAGCGAAGAGTACAAGCCTCGCGTTTTCCTTGCCAATTACTGGCAGTGATTTGCAATTATCAATTTTATGCTCGTATATTTTCACGCTTATACGCTTCTTATTATAATGCACTTTGCAACTATGATTGCGTTTGAAAGTACCAGTTACTTTGTGGTCTCTATGTTTTATCTGCCATTCATCACTGCTAATGACGATATGCCAACTACTAATTATATTAGATTTTTTGCAACAACATTAATTGAACAATCGTTTAAAGTCATCAATAGAATTTTCCAATTTCAACGCAGTCTTATTTACACCGGGTTATTGATTTTTTTTATAATATGTACAAGTAAAAATATAATTCAATGGGATTTTTTTTTTTCCACCGATGGGGAATGACTTTCGAATTGTGGTTCGCTGAGGCGGAACGGAGCGCAACGAGGTGGTTGGCTTCCGGTTCATGTCATTTTCTCCGCGCGCCATTTTCGCTCTTGTTTTACGTCTTGCTTTACGTCAGCAAAGTTTGTTCCATTTCACGTTAACGGGACTCGCCCTGTGACGTTTAGTCGCCAACGACTAATCGTAACGTGCGAAATTGTTCCTGTTCTCCACTCTAGCCCTGCTCTTTATGAGTATGCGAAACTCACGGCAGCCGTAATAAATAACTTCATGGCAGCCATTACTTGTCACTCACCCTCCCATGACCCACCCTCGTTGCTTACTGGACTTTCGAGACAGAAGGGCGGAACCTTCATTTCCTCCCTTTGCATTTATCACCTTTTTTATACTAAAAAAAAAAAAGAGTACAAAACATGTCTAACCTTTGAATTCAAACTAAAAGTACCTCGAGATGTCGATAGATGGCGCATGAGCTCATCTCTCTCACAAGTGCTAAATGTCGCATCATTTCAATTTTAAATCGAAATCAATTTCTTCAGTTTGCGGATAATTATTGGTTCACCACAGACACAATGACTCCTTATGTGAATTTTTTTTACATAAGGGTGGTTTCATCTGTGAGGGAATGTTAGAGAACATGCGCCGTGGGCGAAATAGCACTGGAAGTAATTTGCGCGTGCGCGTAATCCCGAGCGTATTGACTTTACTTGGCTTCTCGTAGTAGACATAAAAACACATCAACACACCCACACAAGTTGGTATACACATTTATAGAGCGCCACTGTGGACGGGGTTGAGTCTCGTAACCTGTAAAACCAGAGGGAGAGAAAGAGAGGAACAAGAGAGAGAAAGAGAGAGACGAAGATGCCTACACGCGAAGTGAGTGTCTTACAATTGATTTTCACGCCACTTTGATTTATTCGAGCGCGCCACCGTCGCAGGTTTTTCGAACCCTCAGGCCAGTAATGGAGGCTCGCCAACCCTCTGCCTTTACCTTTTTTTCCCTCTTTCTCTTTCTCTCTTTCGAGCCACCAAAATTTATGGACTTCCCCGGACGATTCTTTTTAGATTGGACCGCCACCTTTCTCTCCGCGAGTCTTTTTACCACGGACAGTTCTGCACTCAAACTTTTATTTATTTTATATCCCTCCCATTCAATGTTTCGTAATCGAGAAAAGAAGGGTTGATCCAGTGCATTAAGTACTATAAAATTCTTTAATACAATTTTATTTGTGTATTCAAAAAGGGGTAGTTTTGAAATCCATAATGTATTTGAGTTAAGTCGGGTCTTTTCTTTGGAAAGTGGATACGACTTGGAGAGATCACGACAGGGGGTGGCAAACCTACCCTTTCCAAAGAGATGGATAGGATTGGTCCTTGATTGGCGAGGGGAGGGGTTGTTTCCCGAAAGATCGCGACCAATGATAGGGCGCAGCTGCCCCCGAGCGTTTCTGAACCAACCCCTGTGTGTCCACCAACCCCTGATGAGTGAGAAAGGGAGAGGAAGCGAAAGAGGGATGAAAAGAGAGCGGGGAAAAAGAAAGTATATGTAGAGAAAGGCAATGCCTTCCAACCAGAGAATATTGCCGAGGGTCGTTCGCCGGGAAAAGGATTAGGGCTCCAACTCTCATCTACACTCAGAGCAAATAAAAATAAACTACCGCTCGATTTAACAAACCCTAATTCTTTTATCCAACCACCAACTTAATTGTAAAACCGTTTCTGTATCTGGTATTAAATTTTTCTTCGGAAATTAATTTCAGGAAACAATATCATCAAATAGGGGATAAAGTTGGTGGGCAATTTAGTCTCGAGTGTGCGAAACGCTTGAACACGTGTCATTTTGCACCTCGTCAATATAATACGAAGCGCGAACAAATCTAAAGACAATTATTCCATCGAGTTTGGTTCAAGAGCGTTGTTCTTTTCTGGGTGCACGCGTGTCCCATTGTTTTCATTGAAAGCAAGCGGGAGAAACAAAAGGCCAAATGGTAGTTACACAATCGTACCGTTTGTTTACGTCGAAAGGAGATCGATCGCATATAAGAAGGCGCGGCAAATGGATAAAGCGATTCGCCCTTTAGCTGCAATTTCGACATCTCAAAGTCTCTCATCGCCTCGATTCACTTTCAATTAAAGCCTATACCCTATTTCAATCATTCATAGCGTTTGTTATATACAGCTAACTACACTGAGAGAATCTAATCGTTAAATTTTACCGAAATACTTCGGTAAAGCTGGGACAGAGAGACATTTTGAGAAGGTTTCACTTTTTCCTCGCGTAAAATAAATTACGTGAATTTTTATTGAAAATCATCCGAGCTACAGCTACCTCAAACAGCATATTGACAAATCTAGCTCTACAAAGAAGTAAACAGCAATGAAAAGTCGATTTCGATTATGAATAAACGAACAATGATTGCTGCTGGTAAGAGTCTCTATCTACACGAGTGGAATATGTACAACGAGTATACATGTAGCCAGTAGAAAACCGGAGGTCGTGTAGTAAACCTGTTCGAGCCACTGGCAGCATATCCAGCGCCTTTATCGCGTTAGAGCGTACAGCACAGGTTATTCACAGTGTTCGCATCGATGTGGTTCACGTGGTCAGGGCAGATACGCCTCTGCTCACAATCTCTGTCCTGGCCAATATCCAAGGGACAACAATTGTTTCTTTGTACGGCCCTGCACGGCGAATGATCGATCGAGTTGTCCGACGAGGGTCTCGATCTACGCGACGGCATACCGAATCTTAAGGAGTACCAATCCAGTCCTAACGGTTTGGAAAGTATTGGTCTGTCAGCTACCAAACGATTGTTCTACCGCGACGTCCAGGAATGCCACGCGATCAATATCGTCTCCGACGTCGACACTTTTTAGAAAGTGCCGATCCACTCTTACCGCGAGGAAAAAATGGAATTTAATTAAGAGACCCTCCTTTCGGCATCAACCACACTGCTCCAACCCTCCATGTTGGGAACCTTGTTCATTTAGTTACTTCATCAGTCACTATCCTCAATTTCTCAACCTGAGACTACAATACAGTTTTTGGGAATTCACTTGCAAATGGAGATTTTACCTGGGCAGAGACAGAAGCTTTACAGGTGAGAGAGGTGGAGAGAAGGGGGCTTTATATCGCAAATTTATGCGTTCTAGTTCGCTTCGCCCACAGTCGGAAGCAATTTACAAGTTAATAGGTTACCCGATTCGTTCCATGCCTTCTCACTTCGCTCCTGCAGGATTTATTTCGGCTGCTCGTACGCCCATCTAATTGGCTCGCACCACTTCTGCTCTTCGTTCAATCGAGAGCAGAAGATCAAGAAGAAGAAGACGAAGATGTAAGTTGAAATGAGTGAGAGAAACGATCCAAGAATTACGAGTACCAATTCCCCTGTGATCGATGATCGTTACTGACCTTACGAACAATCAGAAAATTAACTACCAATCTACAAATTAACATTCGCTCAGACCTTGGGTCTGCTTTTCTAAGTTCTTTACGAGCGGATGTTTTTGCCAAAATATTTTGGGCATGAAATCTTTTTCTGTATTAGTAATTCGGCGCAGATCTCGAGTTTAGGCGGGAGGAGGAAAAAAACGGGACATGACGATGCTCACGTGGGTTGACGTCGTATTCAAAGTGTGAACGATGCAAATTTCGATTTCATGAGGAGAATTTTCAAGGAAGCTGAAAGATGGATGGAGCACGCCGAGCGGCACCGGACAATGCGCCGGAATTTGCATCTGGTACATAATTCAGTTGTCGTTCTGCCTTTCAGCATATTGTGAATGCTGCTCATAGAACTCTGGCAGCCTCTCAAGGCAATATGCTTTATCGCCGGGATGACGAATTCAACGCGCCCTTCGGTTGACTATCGATTAAGTCGAAAGCAACTTTATGATCCATATTTAACAAATACTGCCTGATGCTAACTAACCTAAGCTGTCATCGATTAGAAATCAGATCAGCTTTCACTTCGCTTTTAAAATTATCTGAAAAGCTGTGACGGATACTAAACCAGATCACCTACGCATCATGTCCAAAAGAGTTTTTTTTCCATCCTTTGAAAACTCTGGATCAGGGTATCCTGAATATCAATCCCATTAAGTGAATTAATTGGAAGATATTTAATAAACAAGAAAGTATCGATCTGTATCAAGAGGAGGAAATCCATTAGTTGCTCCTGGGAGTAAATCTCATTTCTGCAGGGAGTGAAGTCGAATTCCTTTGATTTGAATCTTATCTTTGGGGTGTTGAGGAATTCTAGGGCCGAGGGCATGAACGCGCGCCGCTATGATTTATCTTTTCGCGTACGCGTATACATTTTGTTCGAGGACACACGAGCTCCCTGGCAAGTTCAAAGCGAGGCGGAGGTGCAGCAGCACACGATCTATAAAGCGGTCGCTTGGCATGTATATGAAGCCTTTAACGCCTCGGACAATGCAACCAGGGGAAGGCCAGACAATGCTCCTCCTTCGGGGCCGAGGTGTATGGCAACTATTCATTTTCCGAGCGAAGATGCCCAAGATAACCCCGCGAACCTCACGGCTACCTGAACAGAGAGGAAGATGCTAGAAAGAGAAAGAAAAGATACCATCTGATCGGGGACCAATCGTCACCGGAAAGTTTATACTTTGTCTCCTTTGCCACGATGAAAGATCTCAGCCAGGAAATTACTTAATCCCTTCACATTTCCCACTTCCGTCCGTCTCAGAATGACGACAACTTGTCTCACAAATCCTTGCGAAGATTGCTGCAAAGTGCGATCAATTCCCATTCTAGCTGATATACATATCTCTCTTTTTCCAATATTTAGGTCGAGCCATAGATGATGGAATTCAGGCACTTTCCCCTACTCTGAATCCGTGTCTGGGTCCTTTTTATTTATCCAGCTTTTTGTTCCTTCAGTGGGTGATGCACGATGCGGTCAGCACTTTCTTCGTGTATCTGAATATTTCAAGCCACGTTCCACTGGTACGTGTGTTATAAATTTCAGCGCGATTCGCGAAATGGTTGCCGCCGTTGTTGCAAATGTTGCAACGACTCGCAGACAGCGCGGTGCGCATATTTCGGTTTGCACTCAGCACTCCCTTTCCCTTTTGCTTTTACCCTTTCGAAATATGTCATGGTCGCGCGATATTAATATTATTCCAAAACATTTCTCAAACTGAAAATCAATGCACTAAAAGTGTTCTCCACTCGCCGCCATTTGCAGGAGTGAAAGAATGAGCCCCTATATTAGAAAGGCGCCACCCCGTCAGTCATGAAAAAAAAAAAAAAAAAAAAACAGAGAGAGGAATAGCTTGGAAGTTCACAAGGGGGAGAAAAAACCTCGAAAATTTCCCAGCTGTTCGCCAGTTATCTGCCGCGAGAATCAAAGATGGCGATAGGTTTTCAACCCTTGCTATCTGCGCCCCATCGAAGCGAGGCGTCACATATAGGATTTGCCTGTGTGTGCATGTGGACAAACTTTAGAGGCGGGAGGTGTGCGTGAAACATGTATACGCAGGCGCACGCCCTTCCACGTAATACACTATGTGCCCAACATTATTATACCAGTAGTCTATAACGCGGCACACGTGTATACCTGGTGGTCGCTTTGTTTCCTAGATCGTATCAGCGCTCCTCTCTCTCTTTTCCTCTCGCTCAATTTTTTTCTTTTTTTAGTAGGCGACACATCTGTGAACGAAACCTTCGACTCCCATGGCGGACCTCTGCGCATAAAAGTGCAACATATTGTGCCAAAGGCATATGCTCTTAGCCTTTGTTGTGTGCACTCAACGCTCAGAAGTGCGTGATATAATATATTGCCTCACACTCGCCCGGGAATGCCGTCCGAATTTTAACGATTTTTTAACCCACTCGGCGCCACTCTTTCCCCGAAAGAATTTAATCGATTGTGTTTAGAATTATATTAAAAGATTTAAGAGACTTACTTAGAGATGACGATTCGAATTACCTGACAATCATAACAAACACTAATCTCTGTCTCATCAATAATTTCCCTTTGGAATATGACATACAGAAAAATCTAGTTCAGCATTTTTCCATACGAATCGGGACACTATTTTCGATTAGTGTCAAGCAAGAATCAATCAATGACAAATATGTAGCGGGCAAAATAAAAAATTGTTGCCGAGTATATTACGAATGGTAATTTCCTGTGATTACTCTGTCACGTGTGGTGAGACATCGATCAAAGCCTCACGAATCATCGACGTTCGGACAGCCGGCAATCGAGGATGCGATACATCTAAATGTCTGCATACATTTTTAATCTCGTTCCCGGTAAATGGGATAAAAAAACACGTTCGTAAATAACGCGGACAATGACATCCCTAGAGGGGTGGGTGCCACGAAAATTATGGTTCACCCGAGCGTCGCTCACGCCCTCAACCCTACCTCTAATATACGTAAGTGCCGCACACTACTTTAAAAACGATACATATTTTATCATCGGTTCTGCTCCATACGTTATGACCAGGGGCTTCGCACCACTTCAGTGGTACTCAAAGAAATCTCGCAATTTCGTTTTTAAATATTACTTTCTTTGAAAGTTGAATAGTTCTACCAGAATTTACGAGCGTGGTGTCAACTTTCAAGTAGGTTTATCGAAAGCTACAAGAAAAATGATCGATATTAAAGAATCGAGGTGTTTCATGTTCCTCGCGAGCGTGACTTTCAACTGAAAGGCAGAAAATAGTTTTGAGTGCAAAAAGTTCGAGGAGTGACGGACTTTGTGCAAAAAGCTTGAGGTATATTCTTACACCAAGACACGCGATCAACCAATTCGGGTTTTATGTTCGAAGATCAAAAAACAAATACAGCACATTAAATTTAAGAATTGACTCAAAATTCATCCTTGCCCGGGTAAAAATCGCCAGAAAGTGGCCTCGATCGCTGATGAAATGCCAAACCTGCTGAGCCCGGCTGGGGTCACAGCGAAATTTCTACACGAGTGGAAGTAAATTAGTCACGTCAATAAATGTTTTCCTGAGATTAGTATAGAATCGAGATTAGAATTTGAATTTGGAAACAGAAATGAGAATGTAGGAAGTGGATGAAGCTGTTACGCGATCATTCAATCGCTAGTCAGTCTCGACTGTTTCGCGTGGGCGATTTCTCTAGTCAAGGCAGAATGCGAAGATAAAGAAAAAAATGCAGACGAGTCAGTGTCTTGTTTCCACGCGATGTTTCCTGCAAAGCTATTCCAACAGTCGCTCAAAAATAAATCAGATTCGCACGATTCTCTACGATTGACTCTCACGAACGATTTTCCCACCAGTGATTGCACAAAGTGGAAATTAAAAAAAAATATATATTATATATATATGATTGATCGAAGACAATGTTTTAAATTAGAAGGTAAATGTCGATGACCCAAATTCAAACTTGTCGTGGCTCAAATTCTTCAATAAGATAATATGAATTGACTTAGAAAAATGTGATAGAGATTAATTACTTTCGAACTTGTGTAACAAGCTCAATCATTATAGGAAAGTGATATTTGAGGTTTTGGGCCTGGGTGACTTGTAAGGAGCCAACTAGTTGGAGCCATCGACTACTTTATGGAAGTTAATCAGGAGGATGATTTATCGAATTTAGGAAGCACAGCTTAGGTACTTACCAGTCGTCGTTTAGGCTTGATGAGTGGTCGATTTTGGCCGTTCATCTTGTAGTAAAGACCGCAGGCATTGCAGAGGTAGTGGCCGGTTCCGTCCCTCCGCCACAAGGGTGTCGATGTTGCACCACAGTTGACACACTCGCGACCCTCTGTGAAGATTTTCACCCCGAAAAGTAAATTGTTAGTGTCATAATATAAAATTAAGTTGAGAAACATTAAACCACCAAGTCCAATTTGAGCTTCACCATTGTTTATTGTCAATATGATTATGATTATGATTTATGAATTTCAAGTTCGAATTGGTGATGGAACAGTTAAGCTTCGAAGATGGCCAAGAATCTCCAGATATTATTATTATTATTATTTTATGAACTCTAATTGAACTTTAATCTGGAGATCATTGGAGTCTTCAATTATTGGTAGACAACATTAGTGAACTTTCATGCACTGCGGACATACCAACAAGCGGTTACCAGAGCAAAAGCAGACTTTGGGCGGTAGGGGATTTTCGCTAAAGGTTTTAGATGGTTAGAAATGATTGCCCCATGGCCGAATTATAAGAGGGAAAGAGAAAGAAGAGGAGGTGGATTGGGAAGAGAATTGTTCATCCTACATATGTGATGAGAGACAATGTTTGAACCAATTTTTGCAAGAGGGTATCCAGAATTTGTATAAAAGTATATTTTTAAACTACAAACGTTATCCATTTCTTTGTAAATAGAAATGCTAATTGAGCTAATCTCGATACCCAATTGTAAAAAGACCAACTTTACAAATTGTGAACTTTGATACTCTGAATCTTGCCTGTTTACTGCATCCTGGGAGAAGTTTTGCAGCTTGCAATTGTCACGATCGCAAGGCCAAGTTGTCGAGTGTAATTAGATGCAATCAAATTAATTAAATCAGAAATTAATAGTTGTCAGGTTGATAAATAGATTGATAATTCTTCTAGTTATCGCAGAAAAGTAGCATCTAATGACTTCCAACAAGACCAATTCGACATGTCATTATACTACACTTGAACTTATCTCACATCCCAACTGCAATCTTGGTGCCCGCATCTAAAGATTGATCGCAGATTGATAGATACTAGTAGCTAAAACTAAAAGTCGTTTGGGACGAAAATGATATCGCGACTGGGTCAATCGGTAAACTTTGATTCGATCTAAACTCAATCTCATCAGGGCGATTTAGTCCCACTTAATACGTTTCTAATTGTACTTCACTCTGGAAGTAATTACGAAAGGATCCCTCCAGATCTAGTCGCTTAATTCGATTTGGGCTTTATACTCAGATTTGAGGGTGATAAGGCGAAAATATTGTTCATCTTGGTCTACGATAAATATATAAGTCTCAAATAATTTCCGTAAACAAATAGGTTCTAAAGAAAATTAATTAAACTACACATATATTTTTACCAGTTTTTACCAAGATGAATACGCGAGTGTGGAGTCTCGGGTGCAACAAATTTAAGTGAACAATATTCATTGTTTAATGGCCCTGTTGCTCTTATTTTTCAATTCAAGGGTAATTTGCGTACAATGCCTTATAAGAGAGGAATATTATACGTGGAATAAGTAGCCAGTCCTGATATCAAGTAGACGTTTATGCAGTTCACGCGTTCCCCATTTTGATATACATAATATGCACTTTATAATGAGTTTTTCCTGGATGCTTTTTCAAAGTGCACAAGGCCTAAGACGCGTGTCATAAGGAAATTTAATTAACGGCTTCTACGGCGCAACGACGCGCCATTGTTATTAGAATTAGGATTTTCGCCGCGGCCAGCGATTACAGCAATCGAGGCATCCGGTATTTTCCAAGCGCAAAGAATTAATTAGCGTAAGGAATATTTAAGATTAGCAATTAAGGGCCTCTAGTGTTGGGAAAATGTTTTTCTTACGCAATGAACAAAAGTAGGTTGTTGCAGAAAATTCTGATTGATAAATGAGGACCGAAGACTGCTCAATTTTTTAAGGAGATTAGCTGTGAAAAATAAACAAACAGTAGCCACACCACATCGATAAAACGTGCTCGTGTCGTGTCACTTTCCAAGGTGCGCTCGTTTCGTGGGTGCCACTCAAAAAATTCAGTGAGGCAAAATACAAAACGTGGTGTCCTCCTCCTTCCGCTCACAACTGAACGAGAGCAAAATCGCTAATGGAAATTAAGAACGAAAACCAGGTTTTCAAACGTGAAGGTTTTACGTGTCGTTGATACTGTAAGCGTTGGACGACCGCCACCGAAAGCTCACCATTAAGGATCACCAAAATTAAAAAATTATAACTGTTAAAAAAAAAAATCAGAAAAATTAGTTGAAAAATTAATGAATCGAGGGACATGACATACGAGGCAGTGCGATGGTGAATTTTTTTGCAATTTTTATGATGATAACATCAACACACCGCACAGCCCTAGTGCATACAAAACTCAAGAAGTGAACAGGAACACAGGTTAATAACAGAAAAGAAATTTGATCAAAACCATATAAGGTGAACCAAAATCATAAGGTGAAAAAAAACCATAAGGTGAACCAAAACCATAATGTGAACCAAAACCATGATGTGAACCATAAACCATAAGACCCAAAAGGTGAAACACAAAGAAAAGAAACTAAATAAAATAAAATAAAAATCGGTGCCGCTTACCGGCGGACGTTCTGGACTTGTTCCTCGGCTTTTGCTGCTGCTGTTGTTGGGAACCGGGCGAGTTGGGGGTGTTCCCGTGGGACCCTAAGAGCTTAGAGTCGGGACTGACCCCAGGTACGCCGGAACCGTGGTGGTTTGTAGAGAATATCGAGGAGGGCCCATTGTGGGGATTATGGGAATGGTGGTTTGGATACTGGAGGTGTTGGTACATGTTGTAAGCTGCGGTGGGATCATACTGGGAGCCGGAGGTGGCATGATGGGATGTGGCGTATGAGTCCCGGCAAGGCGAGTTTGGTGCCTGCTGGTTGCTCTGATAGTCCTGCTGCTGTTGTTGCTGACTGGTTGTACCCTGGTTTCCAACGCTAGATGGCCCATTGCTTCCGGCCGATTGGTTATTACCTTCGCGTTGTTTCACCTGCCCGGAACCACCGTTGGAACCACTGTGCTGATGAGGAGGCGATGGTGCACCATGATGATGACCCAACATCACCGAGGGTTTCACATCACAGGAACCTCCAGAAGTTGCACCAAGAGCATCCTGGTGATGCATGAAGGCTCCCATAACAGCTGCGTGTGCAACTGCTGCTTGATACTCGCTGCTTCCACCGCCACCGAGACTGAGGGAGTTGTTATTGCTGTTGCTAGTTGAGTTGTTATTGTTGCTGGCACCATTCGTCGTGCTCGACGTTGTGCTAGCTGTTATGCTATCCGGCGTCGCGTCTTTGGGTGGCGTCGGTGGGAAGGAAAACAGGTGGTGACCACTGGCACCTCCGTGACTCGATAGACTTGCTGTACTGGGAGGTAAGGAGGAACCCAGTGGACTTTGGGGTTTTTCTTCACCGTTAGGAGCTGATGAAGCAGTGGTGGCTGGAAAACCCCAGGGTTTTGAGGTATCTGCACCTGTACTGGACAACCAGGGGTGAAGGACAGAACTATGGAAGTGAGGACGACAGACTTGACTCACTGGCCCACTTCCTACTCCACTCGATGACATTCTACCTGCGAAACAAAAAGAGGAAAACATGAAAAAGTGTTTGTGTTTTAATTAAAATTATTTTAGACGTTCGGTCTTGGATGTTTCATTCCCGTGCTCGAATTAAAAGAGGAAAGTGTCACGTCTTCTGATGGTTTCCTACACTTCTCTTAAGTAAGTGACACAAACTCTCTTTGACATGATAATTTATAATAAAATTAGTTTAGGTTAATTATATAAGAAGCTTTATGACTTGTCACTAAATTTAGGATCAATCGATTTGACATTAAAAACTCAGATAATGACACAATAAAGGCTCACACCTTATGTAAGCTCGCATAATTATCTCCTGATCGTCACTTATTTTGTAATTTCAATGGATTTCCATTACCTCGTGCATCACTACTGACGAGATAAGAAACCTGAGATTGACTTGTATTTATGGCTTGTGCGTGAAACACAACAAAACGTATATTTCCACATAAGAGTTGAATATATCCTGAATTTCAAAAATGTATCTTACAAGAATTATGGTCTTTAAGAATTTTTAAATTTGTAAATAAATATTCCTTTTCCAGATATGAATATTTGTCCAAAGAACACGTGTTTCTCTTAATATATGTTTTTAACATAAATATATATTTTCAAACATATAGATTATAGATATATGTATGTCAATAAACGCACTAGCATACAAGAAATGATAGAGTATACAAAGTACTATTATAACGTCTATACTGGTATTCATAAATGTTAAGACAGTCAATATATTGTTTTTATAATCTAGGTTTAAAATTTTTTAAATTTCTTCTTTACGAGAAAATCGATTTGTGTTCCTTGCAGTGAACTCGTTTGAGTGCGTTAGCACCACTTCTGGGACAACCTATGCTAACAGCATAAGTAGTTCTAGAAGCATTATGCTTGCAGACAGCATGTTCACAAAGCCATCTACATTCAGCAACCCTGTGTGCTATATGGTGCGAAGTTGACCGAGCACAGGATCAATATATCGAGTGGTTCTTGCAGAGAACCTCCGCCACCTTCACAACATACGCTGATAAGAAAACGTTTCACTTATTTCCATTCATTCACGCTCTTCAAATTTACGACATAACTCAAGTTCTTCTGTTGATATATGTTCATTTTTCTAAGAAAAATTAAAGAAATAAATACACTCTCTCTCCCCTTCTTTAATGAAACGAAGAAATGTAAGGCGAGAAATAAACTGAAAAAAATGAATCGAGAGAAACAGTTCACGCCTCGACGCTGCAAAAACTTTCCAACCAGTGATATTTATCATCTCCTCCCTTTTCGGACTTGCTCGTTTTTACACGAATTCACAAAACTTTTTTGTCGGCATCCTCCGCGTACGTCCCTTCTTTTCCTCTTCACGCCCTCCTCCAGAAACTGTGCTTGAAACGAGCTGACATAACTCTCGAGGCGTTATCTCGACGATATTTCTGCCTACTCGACAATTTTATCTACCGCGTCGGATCGCTCTTCTAGCGAAAAGCTCTTTGGGTCAAAATGGCGGCTGATGGTCAGCTGAGCATCAATTCGGCGCTTAAAACAACTCGCATTCCCTCCATTTACATGATTTTGGAACAAAAGCCTGCTTTTTCTTTCATCCATTGTGGGATAGAAGCTGGATCCAGTTTTTGAAGCAGCCAGCTTCAATTCTTTCGACATGGAAGGCTCTTCTGCAAATTTTCTAAATTACATTGCTAAATCCGGTCTGCTTGCAGACCGATTAGGTCTGCATGCAGCTTCCGGTTAGGTGATATCTTATGGAGAATCTTGGGTAAAAAAGTTGGCACTGAATCCTGTTGACGCTGAAAACAGGTCGTTTCTAATATGGCGCCGCTTTTCTGCAGCTGGTAATGTTTTTTCGTGACTTTTATTCCGTGTACCGAAGGACTCGTCGATAAATTCGTGAATAATTCAGAGTTTGATGTATAGACTGTTGGAACGTGTCGGCCGTTTTGTCTGACTCAATCCACATCGTCGATCACTGGATCCGATGACATTCGCGCATCCGGGATAACAGGATTTCATAATATCGAGTATCACACAGATTCGTAGATAATGCATGACGGGAGTGCAAGAGAACCCAATGAATATTCACACAAAATGTAAATAAATACTCAATAAAACCACAAGTTAAAGAATTAATTCATTTGCAGTATTTTATTATTGCACTGAGAGACTTTTTATTAGAATAAATGATAAAAACGAATAATAATAAAAATAATAAAAAGTCTCTCAGTGTGGAAATATGTTGCACCTTCCGGTTCAGCAGTGCCGCATCCGTTGCTAAATGTCTAGACGCAAGAAATTATACGTCAACTTAATAATTTGTGATAATTCTGAAGGAAATTATAACCTCAGCCTTTGATAAGTGTAAGACATGTAATTTTAATCATGCCAAGTTTTATTCCCCTCATATAAGCAGTATATAATAATAGTAATTAAGATTATTGCGTATGCACATCAGATGAAGACACGCAAGTCCTAATGGCTGATTTTTAATTTATTATCCTTAAAAGGAATCTAAGGGAAATATATGTATTAAGTAATGAGTATCATCTTGATCCAATCTGAAACTACCGCACCATCAAATTTAATTCCTATAGTTTTTAATCCACAAATGGCGAAAGTTGTCGCACTATTTTACAGAAGTAATACCTAGAAGTTCAAAAATATCGTCTTCGGACATCTAATTTGCGGAAACCACTCGAGAACAGCAACCGCAGTTACGCATATGTGGTTACTCGTAAAGAGATTTGAGTGCCTATAAAGAACCTGATTATCTAGCGTCATCTAGATTGTACAGATTAATTGTATCCAACACGATCGAG
Source organism: Synergus coniferae (assembly GCA_032164275.1). NCBI lineage: Eukaryota > Metazoa > Arthropoda > Insecta > Hymenoptera > Cynipidae > Synergus > Synergus coniferae. The sequence goes on along the minus strand of JAUEJJ010000044.1, from coordinate 2,061,720 downwards.
GAACGTACCGCGACTTGTCTACAATAATTTCAAGCGGAGGCGTGTAAACTAACATATTCGAGGACGAGTGTCGATGTAAAGGCTATTACGATCATCAGCCTCGATTATATTAATACTGCATGACGACAATTTAATATGCTAATGACCTGCGATTCCAGTTCATTATTTTTTCCTATTCCCTGCAGACTATCTAGTCCAGTTAGTCGCGTTCCAGTTTCACCGGAGAAAATACTACCATGGTCAAGGCAAAGTTTACGTAAATATAGGAAATAATCTACATAATCTACTTAAATAAAAAGTCGAGAATCTGAAATATCTTGCCGTCATTTTTTCAAATATTCCACTGGAATTTCAGTTAGTCTGCAGTTAAATATTAAATATTAAATATTAAAAAACATGCTTTCCAGAAAATGGTATACTTTCTAAACAATCAAAATAAATAAATAGAAATATATCTACTCCTTTGGAGAGAATTGCTTTCCGGAATGATATACTGTCTTTTCTTGCAGCTTATAAAGCAATTTAGCCGCAAATAAAAAGATCATTAAACCCTTTTTATGCTAGATTCAGATTTATTAATCTTTCGCCTCAAATATAATTCCCAGAGTGCTGGCATTGAATGCCTTTTTTCTTCGCACCGAGTATTCAGCCCTCTTCTCGCTACCATTTTACGCTAGTTGCGGGCGAATATAACGAATTAATATTATAGTGAATCGCACGCGAGTAATACTTGCACGTGCTTTTAGTTTAACGAGTTGAGGCTGCATTCCGCGTAGCCACGATGCGTCGCGCAGTAGTAACATAAGTACACAATTTATCTCACGTTCAAGCGTGTGCTGCAGTCGGAAATATATTCTCATGATATAAGCTAAAAGTTATAGCCTCGTTATTGCTTTTTATAATTAACACTACTCTCGCTCAGTTCCTCCTCTCCATTTCAGAATCAAATAACTATAAGAGACTATACTATTCTGTCTAGACACCTTCATTCTTCCAGTTTTCGAAAAAAAAAACGAGTTCCCAAGATTTGAATGGCATTAAAAACCTTTAATGATGGTTGCAGTGAATCTTGTAAAAAAATTTCAAATGACTTTTTTTCTCCTTTGGAGTTCGCACTCAGAGTAATTACTCTTCTGTGTGCAACTATATACAAATGGCTTTCAGATGCGATTGCAAACTCTGCTTTGTATGCTAGGTGTCAAAAGCAAATCCATTATACCACTGATTCGTAGATTCAAAAGGGTTCAAAAGGATTCTGTTGCTCGAGTTCAAAGGCGAGATTTTATCAATTCCTTTTCACCTCGAAAGTTGACTCTAT
>JAUEJJ010000044.1:2023988-2036309 GCA_032164275.1 Synergus coniferae | reverse complement strand
AATGGATTACACTTTTGTATTGGTCTTAAATTCTGTCGTAACCCTTACACTGACGCAAATAGGTGCATTTACATTAATGTTGTTTAATTACTTGAGAAAAAAATTTATATTAGTGTGTTCAACAGTGTCGATATTAATTCTACAACATTCGATAACTGTCGAATACATTAATTCAAATTTTTTTCTCAATTAATAAACATTAAAATTATGTGTTATATAATATAAGAATATCAAATTAATTTTATAACTTTCTTATTGTATATTATTTATATTCTAATATGTAATAAGTACTATATTATTATATAATATAATCAATAATTCATATCATTATTCGTTTTATTATTATTTTTATTACTATTATTACTTTAATAATTAATAATTAATTGTTGTTGTTTTTTTAGTTCCGCGTATTCGACTTTCCTTTTATTTTGAAATTTCTTTTTTACTTTTAGTAAAATATTTTTACCTAATTTATTATAATTTTTTTCTGAAATTTAACTATAAAAGATAAAAGTTAAAAGGTGAGATTTTTCAGGGCGAGTGGTTGAGGTCGAATTTACAGACGCAACTTGTGGGGGCGTAGAAAGTCTCACGAAATCTTCCCTCTCTACTTACCATTGCATTATCACTCGAGCTCCCAAGAGGAATCCCGATTTCTCGGATACCTAACAACCCAATTATTAGTAATAACGCTTGGAAATATTTTTCGATGATTGCATTAAAAAGAGCAATTTAAAAACCATCGAAAAGTGTAAAAACCTAAATATCGACTTTTTCAGAGTAAGCCTCCTTTCTTCGGTGCACGGCACATATGATTTATTTATAATATGACTCAATTTGAAGTAAAAAAGTTATGTTTTACAGATTTTTCATCAAATGTAACATTCTTAATGCAAAAATGTCTGAAATACCAAATACGAGTGAAAAAATCAAATTTCGTCCGTATTTAGCAAATGAAAATCTGAATATGCCTATGTTAATCTAGCTATAATTACATGCATTAAAAAAACATGTCGATATGTTAATCCAGTCCTTAGTTATTATTATAAATCAAAGAAAACCTTGAAAAATTTATAAACACGCATTCGACTAAAAACTACTTCACATTTTCTATGAAATTTTATTTTCCACATTTATTTTTTTAAGATTGAAATCAATAGATAAAGCTTCTCTCCATGCACACACAAATCATGCTTTACACTTGAGATTTCTCTTCTATTCCAATCTATTATTTCAAATCTCTTTTAAAAAGCTGAGATTATCAAAACAAACTTTCTTCAGTGTTCTCATCGAATTCTCAAAGTGAATAGAATGCGGTATATATTCCTTTACTTTCTCAGATAACAATTTACTAAAAGCTGGAAATGTTAGGCTAGGTTTGTCAGAGGACTTGCGAAAGTAAAATCTCTGCAATCTCTTCGGAAGTACAATGGTGTAACAAGAAGTCTTGATCCGAAAATTAAGATTAACTTCCCGAACAGAAGATAAGAGGGAAAAAAAGAGGTGCTGAAACTTGTCCATCCGAGTTAAAGATGGTTCGGAAGCACCGAACAATTGTCGTGCTTTGTCGTGACACCGCTGATTAATCTAAGCTTACCAACAAGGGAATTCCTGAAACCATCTGCGCGAACAATGGCCTGCAAAGTTTTAACATCCATTTGGAAAAAGCCCATTTGCACCTAAATGAAGGTACACTCCTTTCTCTTACAGGTGTTCGTTCCTGTGTTGAACGCACACACTCGCACCATTGACAATTGTACCTCCACGTTAACTGTCTCCCATTGTACAATCCGCCGCTTCACGCTTCGTGTAACTCGTATCCTTCCTCCCCTCAACCGTAAAAAAAAAAAAAGAAATAAAATAACGCCGCCCGATTTTGTCCATCGGCGAATGTGAATCGATCGATCTGTATGCTCCATCGAAAATGGTCTAAAAGAGGGTGTACTACGATTCATTTATTCCCTTCATCCAACTATAAATTTAGCTTCTCACTGAAAAAGAATTTAATCTTTTTTTGGATCTGCCAGGCCACTATATTATCTATACTTTATTAAGCAATGTCATTCGAAAGATTTTAAATACTTATTAAAAAATGTTCTAGAGAAATTTTCTCAAATTATTAATTGTCCAATGTAACGCTATATGATTTTCATTTCAATCATTTCAGTTGTTCATTAAATTAAAAATCTACATTAAATTGCTCGTAAGCTCTTTAACTTTTAGTTCTGGTTTCATATCGAATAACCATCATCAGAACTACTTCTTGAAAAATGAATATAAAAATTTTTTTTTCTATTATTTCAAAAGTGTTTAGAATTGTCTTTAAAAATGGTTTCCATTGTAATGATGCGGAATTTAATACACTTTAATTTTTTTTAAACTTTCAAATTGGATGAGTAGTTTAGGTTGAAAACTATTTTGCCCACAGGCACTATTTTTACTACTCTGCCATCCAGCGGGGATTTTCTTTTCTTGGAGCAGGTTTATGACCTGGGATTAAGGGTCTCGTCTTGGCAGTGAGACTGAGCTAGACATCAACGTCTTAAGTCAAAATCTAAACAAATCCTAGACCGAATCAAGTCGAAGCATTTTTACCCGGGTCTTAATTGAAGTCGATTAAATCGAAGGATCGCTAAACATTTGCTTATACTGAGAGTATGGTGTCCATTCGTAATGGATACCATTCCTAATATAGAGATGGTGATTACTCAAGAATATTCATGAAAAGCCCTTGGTATAATGATAAATGATCATATTTTGAGCGTAAATTAAACAGGGATTTAAAGAAGAGTAAAGAATCTGGGTTCTTGTATGCTAATGCTAGGTTTTCAAAGGAAAACGTTGAAAAATTTTAGATTCTAATCCTCCAGTGTTGATCAAATTAGTTTCGTAGAGTGGTAAGAATTTGGGAATTCATTGTATCCACCAAGATCAGGGCTAGATACGGTTGGTTTGAAGTCTCTCATCCCCTTTCGGACTTGGAAGGTTTTCCAGGGTGAAATTTGCGAAAGTTTGAAGAAGTTTAGGTTAAACAAGTTACTTCGTGTGAATGGAATTAGCAATGAGTTTTATAAGTATCTCCCTGAGAATTGGCTTCTATACTTAAAGGGTTTGTTTAGCATGATTTGGAGAGAAGCAGAGGTTTCACCAAAATAGGAAAAATTTATTTTTTCATGGTATTCCTACCGGAAGTAAAGAGAAAGAAAGAGATAGAAATTTGGAGATAAAAAGAGATAGAACTTTTCTATCTCTTCCAAGTATCCATTTTGCATCTCCAAAACGCTATCTTTTTCTACCCACCATTGTATCTCCGTGTCCGAGTAATATCTACATATTTCTTCCTATCCCTCAGTCTATCCCTGTGTCTGATAATATATATTTCTTTCTATCCCTCAGTCTACCCCTATTTCTGGTAATATCTATACCTTTCTATCTCTTAGTCTATCGCTATGCAAAAAAATATATTCCTTTCTATCCCTAAATCTATCTCTCTTGCTAGAAATTTGTATCTCTTTCTATCCCTAAGGCTGTCCCTCCCTTATTAACGTATTAAATTTCTATATTTTGAACATTCATATGGTAATAATATCATAACTACAGTATTTTGTACATACTCTATATTTTTCAATCTCTTTGTTAATATTTAGAACCTATATCTTCAATTTCCTTATTTATATTTCGTCTATCCACCTTTGCCTTTTTAAATCTCTTTGTCAGTCGTTATAATTACTAACCTATCTCTTTTAATCTCCTTATTTCTATCCCAGCCTATCTCTCATCTATGCATGTCGTCTATCTCTTTCAATATCTTTGTCAGTATAATCACTAACCTATCTACATTATATTTCAATTCAATTTTACAAACATTATAAAGGTTAATAAAATTTTTAAAACTAAATATTTTAAGAATATTAAGAATTGTATGAAATTCAATAACGTTTTAAAGATTTCAGAAGATTTAAGAAGATTTACAAAAAGCGAAACACCATTTTCTTAAATAAAAAAACAATTTCTTTTCAACAAAAGACTTTTCAAAACTACTTTTCGTTAACATTATCTGTCAATTTCTATGTTTACAGACGCCAATCGCCATGTTTGTAGTGACGCCGCAGCGCCCCTTTTGACGCGGTGGTTGTTTTCATTCCCAATATCGCCGCTAGAGAGACATCTATTACATTTCTTACAACGAAGATAAATTATCAATAATATATATATATATATATTATTGATATTATATTTTTGATAATATATAATTATTATATAATGCTTAGTAAAGCATAGTAGTCATCGCTTTCAAGCATTTTTGAATCTCATTTCTCAAAATGGATAGTCAAAACTCCAGTCCAAAAGTCCAAAAAGAGGAAAAACAAAAGCAAGCCTTTCAAGAGGCTTTAAATCAAATGTTGAAGGAAGAAAGGTAAAAGGTAGAGTTAAAAGAAGCACTGGCGATGTTGAAACTCTAAGTCTTCTTTTTTGAAACTCGGTCCGTTTTGCAATTTGCGGAATGGCCTACATATTTAATCCAAAACAATTTAAGCATTAATAAATTATTCACCTCACCAATTTTTCTGTAATTAGGGCTCATGGGTGTGTATGCTTTATATTTTAATCTGCTTTTTTCTATTTCATAGATGTATTTTATTTATTCATTTAAGAATATATTGGGAAAATATATATGGCAAACAATAAGGCCACGCTTCCAATATGCCCTTAACTAATTCCAAATAAGTACTTTTATAAATCGAAATGATTGAAACGAAATGAGATAAACAAGAATGAATTTGAATAGAAATGAGTTAAGCTGAAAGAGAGAAAGGAAGACGTTCAAAAAGATAGGTTTAGAAATAGGCTGGGATAGAAATCCGGGGTTTGAAATAGATAAGAAAAAATTACGATTGACAAGGAGAAAGAGAGAAGTAGATGAAGATAGGCGAGAAATTGAAAGGAATTGAAAGGGTATTAAAAGAGATGGGAGCGAATTTTGATTAACAAGAAGATAGAAAGAGATGGACGAGAATTGGAGAGAGATAGGAAGGAATATATATATATATATATGGGGATTGAAAAAGATAGAAGCGAATTGATATTAACAAAGAGATAGCAAAAGATAGACAAGTATAGGTGAAAGAGAGTAGAGGATACAGAAGTGAGGATTGAAGGAGACAAAAGCAATTTGTAATGCCAAGGAGATAGAAAGGTATAAATGAGAATAGGCAAAAGATAGGAAGGAATAGAGAAGTGTGGATTAAAAGAGGTAGCAGCGAATGCTGAATGATAAAGATATAGACTGGAATAAGCGAGAGATAGAAGGTGATAGAAAGGGATAGAATTTCTATCACTTTACCTACTATACAACAGGGATACAAAAAGATCTCTAAATCAGATTTCTCAAATTACAGGAAAATTGCCCTTGTTAATTGCATAACTAAGATTCTCACCCAGAATATTGCTGTTAGACTTTTCAAGTGGGCAGAGAATAGTATAATAGAAAAGTATAATATACAAAAAACCAAAATTTCGCTCCAAACCAATTTAGTAAGTAATATGTAGGTCTTAAAATGAAAACTTATTGATTCGAATGTCACGATAACGCGCTTCTCGGTTGGTCATCCAATGTGATTAGCACTAACGTTGGCCTCTTCGAAACGTAAATATCAAGTTCCGCTACTGACAATAGATCTACGGAGCTCATGACGCCTGAGAGCAGGCAAAAGCGCTCATTTAAATATGCAATCGATACAATTTCTAAGAACATGCTAACACGGTCAGCGTTATCGTGACGTCCAAGTATAATTTTAATAGTGTTTAAATATCATAGAAAGTGTTAAGAAACATATTGTGATAGAAGTGGAGAAGTGCATTTCTTTTTGAAACAAATTGCTGAGAATATCTTTCTTTTTTCAAAGAAATATTTCTGTTCCAACTATACTTATGTTACTTTTGACTAAAAACGATAGCCAAAACAGTGAAAGTGAACAAAAAAATTCACTCTAGCTGGTAGAGAGAATACTCCATATTTCGTTGTTCGTTTGCAGCTAAACGTTTAGCATCTACAAGGATTGAATCCCCTGTCACTTCATTTTTTCCATGCTACACTTCTGCTAAGATCAATACAATAGTTTTAATTCTTTCTGAGCAAGTCCTGGGTGGAAAAGTCGATTGGGGCCTAAATGAGCCCCATTTGCGATGCCCAACTCCCAGTGGTGGCTCAATTATGCTCTCCAACCACACCTCAACAACTAATAGGATTCTGGTCTGGGTTGTAAAGCTGGGTAGTGTTCATGCCCAAAATTGGGTTACCCTCTTAAAACCCAATGAAATAAAATAAGGTAAATTATTGAATATTCATCATAATTGGTCACAAGACACTTTCAACATCACAACTAAAATACTATTTTACTAATAAAACAAATCGAGTTGCCAAATTGGGCCCAGATTGGTGCCCAAATAATAGTTGGGCTTAATTGGGAAGATTTCCACACGAGGTGCACAGAAATACGCTAGTATTTTTTTCATTTCTATCTATTTTTCAAAGTGCAATCAGCACTGGAGTATGCAAGTCATTTTCATAAATGGATTTCAAGAACATTTCTTGATCTTACAAATAAAAGCGTGTCTTTGAAATCGGGATGCGAGAGTTTGCACTTTTGCAACTCGAAAGCTCCGATTTTGCAGTCGGATTCATTCGACGCGAAAGCTTCCTACTAGCGTAAGAGGTCGAAAGTTCCGATACAACTTTTTTCGACCCTGGGGAGATTTTCCACAACAAAGTGTTTCTTTCCCGTCATTATGTGAGGACAAGCGAAGAAGATGGAGAATAGGAAAGAAAAAAAAGAAATTTGCTATTGTTGTCCCTACCTTCATTTTCCCCGGGCCACTTCTCCAAGAAGCTCTTTCTTTTGTACTTGGTAGCCTTAACGAACTGAAGGTCATTTGAGAAAGCATGATCTATTTGGGGAAGAAAATTAAAAGAGTTGAGAGAATGTTATGTAGAATTTATTTAATCAATTAATTATTCTTTATTGCAATTTTAGTCACTTTTCAGTTAACCTTTGAGTAACATTGATGTGAATTTACCTACATATTTTTCGCCTTTAACCTTTATTATATTTACTACCCTTGCGAAAGCTTCGGATTGAAATTCATTCCGAACGAATCCGAAATTTTCCGAATCATTCCAGAACTTGTATCCGAACCAAACAGTTTTATTACGATCTAATCCGAAGGAAGTTTTCAATCCGAATTAACCCGCGATACATTCAAAATCAATCCGAAACTTTAATCCGAATCAATCCGAATGAATCCGGTCAGTCCGAATAAATGAGAATTAATCCGAAATTGCATTCCGAATTAATCCAGTCTATCCGAGTGAATCCGAATTTTTCGGAATCATTCGGATTGATTCGGATAGATAGGATTAATTCGGATCCATTCGGATTGAAAGTTCTGAATGACCGTATTCAATCGGATTGATTCGGATTGACCGGAATCATTCGGATTAATTATGATTAATTTGAATTGACCGGATTCATTCCGGAATGATTTGGATTGGTTTGGAATGAATTTCGATCTAAAGCTTTCGCTAGGGTATTTAATCTTACAATATTGGAGGATTTTTAAAAACAATAATTTCTCTCTAGGCTATTTTCTATTTTGAAATTTTCTATTTGAATTCTTGTTATTTTTAAGTGATATTATTTACGGATAAATTTTTCAGTCCCCAAAAAATTGTGCCAAATTTCAATCTAACTCAAGAATTCCGTCGAAAGTTATCAATATCTTACAAATCTTACCAAAAATGCACCGGCATAACTTTTAAGGTATATAATGGTATTTATTATGTGCGAATATTTTAAGTTAAATTACGATTCAACTTTTATCAATCAAAGGTCTGCATGACTACAATAAGAGGATAACAACAAGTGGAGTGTTGCGAAATATGTCGTAAACAATGTCGTAAGGTCCGGAGAAAAAATGTTTCGTCTTTGTTTCCTCTAGATTTCTGACTTAAGACGTTAATATCTAGCTCAGACCATACACTAAGACGAGACCATTGACCAGGTCATAAACCTGGTTCAAGAAAAGAAAAGTTAAGTTTCGTTTTAGCAAGTCACTCCCACTTTTGCATGTTGATGTTGTGCGTATACGCTAGATATGCGCATCTAGCATCTCAAATTTCTTGATAGGGTCTATGTACTAATTAAAAAGCGCTGAAAATCTTAATTTACTTCTGCAGGAAATCAATTAAGGTGCTATTAGCTCATTTTAGCCATAAAATCATAAAACCTTTCCAGTTTTATGTCTTCAAGAAATCTAACTCAGTCCAAACTATAAGACACGAACTTTTTTTTTTTCGATAGGTTCGGTTTGTCTTGAACACTTCTGGATTGGGGTACAATAATTCAAGACGTTCTGGAGGCGAAAAAGTTTTACATGGTGTACGTAAGAAACTATGTATCTGAAGTTGACGTGAATCGCTTCCTAAAATTCTTATGATGTAAACATGCTGCCCCACTAGAGAGTTCTGGGCGCCTTGGATTCAGGTAGAGGCCCTTCTCACTATGCCCCTCGCACTCCTCATCATAGATTGCAGTTTTGGGAACTCGATACAATGGGTTGGTTGAATCGGGATTTCTGTGTATTTCAGCAATAAACTTAGGATGCAATGTTGCAAACGGCCTCGCAAAATAAGATACTAAACGACGTAGTTTACGACGTCTAAATTTTTAAGTAACTTCAAGTTAGTCAAGTTCATCGATAAAATTTTCAAACCCGAGGACTAGATTTAACTTTTAAATTGACAATTCATTGCTGAATCCTTGGCGGTATTCTCGTTTAAAATTTCGAATGAATACACGAATATTTTTTAATAATAATAAGTTATTAAAGTATGGTAGACCAGGGTAATTCGGGACACTTTTTTATTTTATTATAATACCATATGACGAATACAAATTAAATACATTTTTAAAACTATAGATACTTTCAAAAGCTTGAACCCTCCGATAAAACAGCCTGTAAACAGATTCTCTCTTTCATGTAGTTTGGGATACGTGTGGAAAAGTGAATGACTCACGTGTACCGAATTGCCCCTGTACCGGGATAATTAAAGACAGACACCGGGACAATTGGAGGCACGTCCCGCAAAAACACTTAAAAAATTCTGAAAAAATTTGGTAATATTTTTTAAGGCTCTTTAATCGTATAAGATGTCCGTGTGATGTTGCTAATCTCCCATCGGGCACCTCCCCAGGTTGCAGATAGGGGAACACCTCCCAGATTCGGGTGGTATCGTGGAAATGAAATATCCGGAGCGGACAAAAATCTAGCTAGGAGAAGGAACCCCGAATTAATAAACCATGTATGGCAACGTGTGGGCAAAATAATTTACCCCAAGAGAATACCAATCTCTCCGTCGATTCCGATCGGGTGAAAGCCTCGGTGATCGACGCCGGTCCCAAGGAGTTTAGAAGGGACAAAATACGCGAAAACGTAGGAAAAGGAGATGTACCCACACCATCGTGGATTGGAAAATGGGGAACCATCCCATCTGTGCTGGAAAAACAGCAAAAGAATATGGAGGCGTTGCAAAAGGCACTCTAAATGGCCAACAACGCTCTGCCAAAGAATGCACTGATGCCAGCCAAGGACAACATGGCAAAAGCATTGGAGCACATGGGCAGTTTAAGGAGCACAGGCCTAGCTCTAAAAGGAGCGAGGAATAAGCTAAACAATGAGTTGTCTGAAGCCAGGCTACCCCCTAGAGTGCGTAAGCAAAGGGAGAGAGCCATTTCATTTGGGAACGTAGTATTTACCCCGGAATCAAGCTCCAGGAACGAAAAGAGAGGTGCCTCCAAAATCCCGGAAGGAAACACCCCAAAGAGGAAAAACTCGAAAGCCTCTGCCACCATTGTTGAACACCTTGAGATGGAGACAAAAACTGAAGATGCGTACAACCGAAGCGGATATGGAAATACCGTGTAAGCTTTTCTCAAGGTACGGTAAAGCCAAAGTAGCGGTGATCCAACTGCTTTAGTCCGACGCGAAAGTTCTACTTCAGGAAGGCAAAATAAGGATCGGCTGGATCAACTGTAGAATCCGGGAAAAAGTCGAGGTACCTAGGTGCTTTAAGTGCCTTGGATACGGATACATTCTAAGAAACTGCAGCAGTCCCGACAGGATAGAGTCCTGCTAGAAATGAGAACAGAACTACAAGCACAAATAATTCACTAAAGACCCAAAGTGCACGACATATGTGGACAAGGGAATTATGGAAACAAATCACATTTCAGGCAGCAGCTTCTGCCCTGTCTTCAGGTTGGAGCTGAAGAATAGGAGGAAGGCCTAATGAGCATAAGGATACTTCAGGTGAACCTGTCTTCACCTGAAAACAGTACTGGACCTGCTCAAGCAAACGGCTAGAAAGAGAAAAGCTGATATACTGCTCTTTAGCGAGCAATGAGATATGAGGTCTTTAGCCAGACCTCTCGACCAGGTACCAATACTCAACTGGTCGGGAAGGGATCCAAATCTTTAACTCAAAGCTACAGATCAGCTAATTTCTGGAAACTGACAGCGGACAAGCGTGTATAGAGGTGGAGGGTATGCAGATCTACAGCTGCTACTTCTCTCCGAACGACCAACAGAACAAGTTCGAGGCGGAAATCCAGGACCTCAAAGATACCAGTATAAGTTCAGCAAGGGGGGACATTCTCATAACCGGTGATTTCAACAGCAAATCACCGCAATGGGGCGAAACCAGGCTGGACAAAATGTTATAGTAGAGGAAATTGTGGCAAGGAGTGATTTGACGGTTGTAAACACGGGTCAAGAGTTCACCTTCACAAGAGGTGACTAGATCTGTTATCGACCTAACAATAGCAACTGCCGGAGTAGCTAAGAGAATAAAGGATTGGAGCGTTCTCGATGAGGAAACTCTGAGCGACCATCGTTACAGAGAGTTTTCGATCAGTCAAACCCAAAGTCAAGGAAGAACGAAAATACACTAAAAAAAGAAGATCAAACACCCGTCTTGGAACACAAGGAAACTTGACGAAAAAAAGCTAAGACGCTTTCTGGAAGAAACAAGACAAATGGACGAGCTCAATTGGGTGAAAAATCCCGAAGAATCGAAAATCCTAGTCGAACCTACCAGAAAGGAGGTGGTTGCTGCATGCGATGCGTATGCACCGCGACGCAGACTCGAAAAGAAAGCCGAAAATTCCATGTACTGATGGAATGATGAACTGACACACCTGCGTAAAGAATGCCTGAAAGCGAGGAGGTAGTTTACCCGTTCCAAGGGAAACAGGCTCCGCATGATCTCATGGAAGAAGGCAAAGAAAGCTTTCAAGAAGGCGATGAAAGCAAGCCAGTGGTAATGCTGGAAGAAACTGATTGCGGAGGTAGAGAAGGACACATGGGGCTTGGCGTATAAAATAGTTACTAAGAAATTGGTACCCAGACAAAAAATTCCAGGTCTGAACAGCGCGCATTGGGTCAGATAAAGAATAAGGGCAAGGAGAAAGCATGGAAAAGAAAGGAATGGAAGGACGCAGTGGTGGAGTAAAAGGGTCCCAGCATACCTAATTCGTGTGCTCGACAATTTCCTGAGCGATAGATGGGTGGTATACGAAAGAGATTCTTAGAAGGTCAAGGCGGAAATGACGTGCGGTGCACCACAGGGCTCAAGGGTAGGTCCCGTCATATGGAACGTCACGTATGATGACTTCCTGGAAATGCACCTGCCCGAAGGCACTTAACTTGTGGGATTTGCAGACGATACCCTTATCGTCTGCGCAGCGGATAACGTTGACATCCTGGAGCTGAAGGTCCCCATGTAGTAAAAGCAATCAACAAGGCCATCGAAAGCGGAGGAAACATCTCTAGGCCAGTGCCCAATGTAGGAGGTCCAAGAGAAGCTAAAAGGAAAGTTCTCGCATCCATATTCAACTCGAAGCTGCTCTATGCAGCACTATTGTGGGCGGCGGTTACGTAGAACTATTCTCTGGGATGAATTTTGGCGTAGGCACAGAGAGGGGTGGTACTGAGAATCTTTGTCAGCCTACCGTTCAGTGTCCACTAATGCGATACTGGTTTTCGCAAGTGTCCCGCCCACCTTTTAACCAGGCCCTCTCCACTCGAATAGGCAATGTGAAGAATTATGATTATTATTTTCAACGTAGTACAATGACCGGCCTACTGTTGGCGCTGAGGGTCCATCCCCCCTGTACCTCACTCCGCTTACAAATGCGCAGAACGTCGTCGCGTCGTCAGTCAGGGCAGACATTTTGATTTCTAGTTTGTTGACATTTGTTTTCA
>JAUEJJ010000044.1:1979575-1991845 GCA_032164275.1 Synergus coniferae | reverse complement strand
GTACGACCAAGCTTATGCTCACGAACTTGTCATATCTTTTTTTATTGGAGACATTACGTATTCATCGACATTCATTCTCTGAGATAACTTTTTTAAATCTTTTTTTATATCTCATTCGTTCTTCTTTAAGAATTAAGATGAAGAATCCTTTGAAATTTGATGTACACTAATACTGATTCAAATTTTCGAGAATAGGTGTATGTATAGCCATTTTGACATGTGACCATTGGCTCGTAAACTTTCAACTACTGGAACCTTTGAACTTTCAACTACTGTAGACTCACTTTGACCTATATGCCTTTTGATCTATATATAGAACATATATGTTCTATGACCATTGGCCTAAGGCCCATGAAATTTGAAGTCTGTGTAAGAAAGGGTTTTGCGATGACCGCTTACTGACCTCGTCTCTCTTTTATTTCTATTATAATACAGTCTATTCAGATTTGAACATCCATGGTGAAAAATGAGTCGTGCCTATTTGAAAACCCGAAAATAAACTTGGAGAGTCAAGTGTATCGGTTACAGAAATGTGGAAACGATGCTTAAGAACATTCACGCCGACGGGAAAATAATATGCCTCGGCGGAGTCACAATATGACAATGGCGTAATCCATAGTTTAGGTAACAATGAGAGTGCGAAACACGAAGAATCTCCTCGACTTGTCTTGCAAGGACGACCCAGAGGCCGCCCGCTGTCACGAGTTCGAAGGACTCTATCAATTCCGAACGCAGAAAATGTCTTTTGAACTTGACCAAGTCAAGAGGAAGAGAGCAAACGTTGAGCTATGGGTGGGCCAGCCTGCCCATGGGAACCTGGAGCGATGCGTTCATGGAGACCTCGAACCCCGCGGTTCCGCACCTTACGAATCGTCTTCTTCTTATTCTCCGTCATCGATTTCTTCTTTTCTTTTTCTTTCAATCCCCCCTCTATTTTTTTCGCGACCGAAGTCACCCTCCGACTTTTTTTTGATTGATCTCACGCTTTCTTGGAAATTTCAGGAACATGAAATTCGACGTTTCATCGTAGGATTCTTGTAAAGTTGGTGAGACTAATGGGGAAATAAAATGTCATGATGACAAAAATATTTGTGTGGATTGTAGGAGTATATAAACATGAGTGTATTAATCATAAATAATAGAGGGTAGTTCATGAATTCCGCGTGACCAAAGCTATTTTTTTTATTTTCACTACATATTTAAAGTCGGTAGATTTTTAATTTGTGTCTAATCGTTCTTAACTGAATTTGTTTAATCTTAAAGAAATAAGAGCAGTTTTAAAAATGTGCAAATTTAAAAAAATGTCTTGATTATATTGCTTTTTCTTGAAAAGCAATAAAAATGAAAACTTTAAAGTCGATTTTCTAAAACTGGCTAATTGGCCAGCAATGTGTCCTTTTTTCATCAATGGACTCAATTGTTTAATTGTGCCAAAGAGCTTGCCCTAATGCTATCGATTAAAAAAAAAAAAAAAAATTAGTTTCGATTTAGAGCCCCGCCCCTGAATTTCACGCTCGTTTCAGTCGAGTACGTCCCCATCATTTGTGAAGAACCTCAAGAAGAAGACCCCCTTAATTTTTCATTTCTTCTTCTGAAAATTTCTCGCGTACGTGGAATAGTCAAAACAGCTCCACCCAGGATGGGGCCTTGAGGGTAAACAAGTGAGTGTGGCCAAGGTTTCGGATTCGAAAGGGTCCTTGGGGACGAGCGCGTGTCCTGAGGGTAAAGACGCAAGGGTCTGTTCACTTTGCCCCGTTAAGCATGACACCATCGGGTTACTGCTGTTTTGTACACAGATTCGGCACGGCCAATATAATGGCAATTTACTAGCCACCACCTATTGCTGGCTACCAATAAAATTATTCAAGGTATCACATTATGATGCAGTTTTCTCTATCTGCACTATATCTTTCCCATATTACGCTCTGAAAGGGACATGTCTCGTCTCATTTTAGAGGCAGTTACGACATTTTAGTACCGAGACCACAATTTCAATTACTATCTTATTAAGCTTTGCTGGTTTCTCGATGAGCCGTGGATTATTTCATATTGATGCTCTAAAAACGAAGAGGCGTGTGAACCATCATTGCTTCTCACCATAAAAGTTGTTTATGTGACATTTTCTTCTCGGCGATTTAAAAAGCGTACGTGCATGAATATAATCCTATCAGGTCTCGATTCATAAAATATTTTATAGTTTTGCACTAAAGGATAATGCAAAGTGCATGGAGGACAATAGATATTCAAAGTTAATATCTAGCTAGTCAAAAAATTGAATATCTATTCTACTCCGTCTATCGCAAAGCACTTTTTATTTTGAAGAAAAGAAACACTTTTATTTTGAAACAAGTAAGGACTATATAAGGATGTTACGTCACACTTTTTGGCGTAGAAGGAGTGTGGGATCGAATGATAATTCAAGAATTCGGATCCTCTAAATCGATAAATAACTACCGAATAGAGATTTAATTCTCCTAAATCTAAATGACAAGAAAATCGAATGGAATGGAAGAAAGTGTAATAATATAACGACGGAACCGAGAACAAGAAGTGCAGCCAATTAAGGCTCGGTAGTCCCTTAATCCGGGCATTTGGTTCGTGAATGACTTTTCATCCCCCGATATAATTTGATCTGTATCCGGTGTGGGGTTTGGTGGCTGGAATGGCTAAAGCGAAAGGGAGAGGGTGTTATGGCACCCCCAAGCATTTTAACCCCTGGGACACCCTCCGCCTTCCCATACCGAAGGCGTCAGCCACTTATCTGGCACGCGCATCGGATTGCGTCCCTTATCGTGAAACTGCACTACTTTTACTATACGAGATAGTGCCCTCCCTTAACCTAACGGTGAGTAAACCAAATCCCTTTAGGATCATCTAGGAAAAATGCAAAGTTATGCCAGTGAACGACGCCTCTCACTCTAACATTTAAGGCTTCAGATCATGAGCTATATATCTTTTCAGAGTTTCCTAATCCGTTATTTATTGCTCTTTAAAGAAGCTTAATTTATTTGTTTGCTCACATTTTTTAGTTTTATCCGTGGGAACTCATAAAAATTGCCATCAAAAAAACATCCACAAAGTGTACTCGCGAAACGCTATTAGATTCAAATGTTATTAAATGATTTATCAACCAATTAAACTTTCTTCACATTTGATTATGGTATAAATTTCCAAGCACAGAAGCCTCCATAAATTCTTATCGGTTGTCTGACATTATAGTAAATAACTGGAGATATCACGACATGCGTAGGCAGATATGTAAATATACGATATACGTGTACTGTCATTCGAGAAAGATTGAGATGATTTCGTTGTATTCAACAAGTTGCCCTTGATTACATTGCGACAATTAATCCTTATGCCACATGCCAGACAGGTTTCATTTGGCAGGTGATTTATTATCAAGATCGAGTGAGAATGAAAGGCCAATGACTGAAAAAATATACCATTTTCAATAGAACGTACGCGGCCCAAAATATCTGCACGAGAAAATTATCTCTTGTCACATCAATTATTTTTAGAAGCAATTTTAGAACAATAGGTAAAACGTCGATCCTCATCTGCGCGCCAAATATATGCCTCAATCAATTAATTCCCTAATAATGATTAAGCTTTTTAAAAATAAAGATAAACTAATATTAATCAGGAAAAGGAAGAAGTTGAATTTTCAAAAAACAGAGCTATTATATACACTTTCCACCTCGCTTTTCACAAATCGATCGATTTTTTTACAAAATTTTCCAACATGTTAGATAGGAAGTAGGTCTCGAAGAAAGTGAGGATGATGCGCCTATAAAAACTATTTATCAACAGTTTAATACACGCCTTGAGCATAATAGACTCTCGAGGATAATACAGTCTCCCGAACCTTTTTCCCATGGTTCTCCTGAGAATAAGAATAAGACGTTGGCACATGGATAGGGTCCTTCTCTCTTGATCATATACGTTTATTTTCGAGTTTATTTTATAGGACATATAAAGTCCGCGATATAATATACGGCAGCATAACTGCTTCTCCGTATAAAGGATTCGCTCGAATTATGGCGCCTAAACTCAGTCTCATTTAGGCCTGTTTATATTTCTCCACACGTCCTTTACGAGCTGGTGGCTCGCGGCAAGAGACCATACATTTCAGATTTCTGTAGAAACGGAATCCGTGCTTGAACTTCTACCATAAATCATGACTTGCGTCCCCTTACACTTGTGACAATTAACTACTCTTCTTTAGATGTAATTTCTGCGCTTCGAAATAGAGTCCTCGGAATTTATTCCCTTCGTAAGATTTATTTCTATTCGAAACTTTTAAAAAGAATCTTTAATTTTAATAGCACAGGTAGAAAAAAATGTTTTAGGAAACAATCTAGGATTCTCTGTGGGATCCGAAGAAAACGGATCGTCTTCGAGATGTCGAGACAGGTGTAAGTCGTGAAGAAAAGTTAATAAGGCAAAGGGAATGTCAGCGAGGGGACCATAAGTCTTGGTCTTTATTGCAGAGGTTTGTTTGGAAATGGCCGGAAAATTATGCAGATTTTTCAAGTGGTAGGCCTTGGTGGTCAAGGGCCCAAAAGGACGTAAAGCAAAGGGCGCCTTTTTTTTCTTTAGTAGTCTGGCTTCTGCGATTTATAGCGACTTTAACGATCTTTTATAGTGTTTACGAGAATGTAGAATTGTTAAGATTTCCAGTGTCACTTCCTCACAGAGGAGGCGTTGGACAAGGTGAAACATCGAACTGAAAATGAAGTAATGTACTCACCCATTGTGCTGGCAGGAGTTCTTCCACGGATTCCTCTTTATGAGATCTGCAATTAAGGAAAATTTATCATTACAAAATTGCGGAAAGAAATGTTTCAAGATTAACGTTGTGAATAGAAATTTCAAGATAAGAAGTACTGCGACTAATGTGCATGACTAAAATTCTTTTAACAAGTTTTGTGTTTGCTAACTTTGTAGCAGGCTCGGTAGCAGGATCTAGTATGTTATATCTTTCTAGTATGTTGTTTGACAAAGACAGGCAACAATTTTGAAAAGAGAAGCACAAGTCTTTTTGTCTGTTATGAAAGCCGAATCGAATAAATATCAATTAGGTTCCTTTGAAAGTGGTAGTAGCGCTGATAATTTTAATGACAGAGGCAATCAATTTCTCGCATATAGTTACTGGGAGGATCCAGCGGCGCATTGTGCGAGATGCTGGAGGATCGTCTTGCAATTGTATTGTTCGTCGAAAGAGGAGCAGGTACGTACATGCAGCAGTAGGTCTGGCGATACTCGGAAGCGAGTGACGATGATCAATGAAATAGACTTTAGGCGTGGTGGTGGTTTCAAGCATATTATACACCGCAGGGCACGTCGTATGCACTTTAGATTTTAAGTCCAGAGTGGTATAACTGATAGACTGAGACACCGGCATAATGCGGGATAATTTGTCCAGCTACCCGGTACACAATCGGACTTATTGCTGCGAACGGATGCATCGCATCTGTAATCTTTTATGTCTCTGGTCGCTGCTGTGTTGCGCTCGCCAAGCATTCACACACGCACTTACACACTCGGTTCAGAAAGTGTCTTGTTACCTGGAGATATTAATCCCAGCCATTAAAAACTGGACGAGTGAAAAATACTCACGCAAAATGAGCAAAATGAGAGAGCCAGTGCGGCTACCTGTGTTGGGACCTGCGACGACGATTCCACCAACATATCCTTCATCTAACTCCCTTCATCAGGATTCGAAATACATTTTGCAAAGGGTTTGATACCCTTACAATTAGAAACATTTGATATATAATAGATTGTCGTGTAGATTGTTTTATTCGTGTGAAATTTGTTGCATCTCATTTTGAACGTGTTTTCTGCATCTTTCATAACACCTGATAACACTTACTACTTAATTAACGTTAAATTGTTTGTAACTAGCAAATCAACACAACAAATTATTTTGCTTTCCTTCTTACAACTTCAAGTTATTCAAAAGGTACCGAATTGTTAGCAATTGGTAACAAATGATTAGTTTTTGTATGTTTTGATGACGCCTATCATTATGTCTTGCTCTGATCATATATCATTTGCAAGCATAACAATCTTAAAAGTGCAAATTGAATGCGAATTTCAGTAGCCGCTAAAATTTTTCACTAAAATGATTAGAGCCTCTTAAATTCGAGAGCTTTTGCATGTTCACGAATCGAGAACAAATAACGCGAGTTTAATGAAGCCTTAAAACTTTATTCGACATTCGTTCGCCAACAAAGAAAGCTCAAGTACACATTTTCGCGTGGATCGTACACAGAAATAGAACCCATTGAACGGGTCTCGCATGGAAAAGTAAAAATGTAAAAGGTTATGTGTTGTGTATGTGTGGGGCATATAACTTTTGGAGTATTGCAGCAGTAAAGCGAAACGGCCGCGTATATAAAACCCACGGGACGAGGGTGGCGTCCGCCAAGGGTTGATCCTATATATGTATATGTATATATATGTACATTTTACATACATACATACATACATACATATGTATATGCATATAGTAATGCTATGGAATATAGTGCGATGCTGGTAACCGCAACGCTCTGAGCTTGACAGAGGGGATGAACGGATGAACAGATCTTATCCGACGACTGCCATCCATGCTGTGATTCTCTTTTTTCTTCCCATCTCTTCTGTAGAGTCCAACGCGAAGCTTTTGTATGTCCAGTGTCTACAATAACAGGTATGAGCTGCCGATGACGTTGCGGGTCACGTTACGTCAGAGATATTAAATTTTCTAATAAGCGCTTCTGAGAATATGCGCGACCCGAGAGAGAATAAATGCAAAACATTAACATGATGCGGGTTCTTCATGGATGAATGTTTCTCTTCGTTTTGTACATTGTGCGCTTAATGGAATTGTATTTTTAACAATAGTCTGGTGGAGAGTGGACACATTTATTTACATGTCAATCTTATTGTTTAGTCTTTCATTTAATTCATCAGCATGAATATTAATATGTATGTATTTTAATATTTGAAATTTGATGTTGTGACATATTAAAAGGTGTTTCATGTGGTATATAGATAGCTGATGATTGAGAATCGAAGTAGTCAGTCAAGATCTGGTATCGATCTCGCCCTCTTCAGTATGTATATACATATATATGTACAAGTCAGCGAAAGAAGATGACATCTCGCGCATTCGGAATAATAAATGAAAGAGAACGTTTCAATTAGGAGTTCTCGTCTCTCCCAGCGTGGAGTCCCTCTCCAAAGGCCTTAGACCACCCCAATGTCCTCCAATGTATCCGTTCGTACTCTTCTTCCATGACGGATGAGGACATTATGCGAGTTCTGAGTTAGGTGTTTTACTCACTGTTAGAGGTGACTTAGTCACCTACGTCTTACTTTACACGAAGGAAGAAACAGCTTTTTTGAATTCCTGGGAGATAATTTATTGATGAGGGACATGGTTTTTACTGTCGTTTACATTCGAAATCAATGTCTGAAGTTCCATTAAGTTTTAGAAGATTTAATAGTCAATTATTGGAAAATTGTGAAATGTATTCGCTCTAAATTATCGTTTTTTTGACACAGATTTTTGTTAGGTTTAGCAGAGTGATATAAAAAATGTTCTAAATACTTTGAAAGCTTCTCAACAGAGTTTTTCTATCGGTGAACACGCCCGTGGCATTAAACTCTGGTAACATAAGAAAATCTCGTCACGTAAAGCGCATCGCGCTTTTTATTACGCCTCTTTGTACCTCACCTGCCTCTCCTTCGCGGCGAGCCCCGTAAAAATTCTAATTTCACGAAACCTTTTTGCGTGCGCGATATACTCTGCCAGGGTATATACAGAGGCCGTATATCTGAAGCCCCTTATCAGACTTTATGCTCTTATACGTTATACTTTATGCTTTATAGCGAGTACACCTATATACATATATACAGAGAAGCCTATCTGTTTCCAGACCGGCGGCATCACTATATATCCATATATATGCATTTTTTCTCTATACAAAAATCCTCTCTTATTTGTTGACTATATGTTAAACAGAATAGTAACAGTTGCAGTAAAAAATAGAGTGCTACAAATGTTGGAGTTAGTCAATTTTCTATGAGCTCTATGGTGCCAATATTATCATCAATATTATCATAGAAATGCGATCGTGATCAAAGTTTTTTATTAAAGTTTTCAGTAATAAAGTTATACCAAAAAATCAGTAGAATTAAAATGTTTAATATGTTTTTTCAGCAACATTTGTGTATTTTGAATCGTTATTTTGATGACCATGAAATTTTTCCCTGTTTCGCTTTATCGCAGTCACGTAAGCGTATAGTGAACGTAAATACGCATGTAAAAGCTACGTGAGCCACCGTCTCTGTATATAGCGTGATCCTATCCGCTAATTAATTACAGAGTGCAAGTTGAAATAGAGAAAAAACCAAGGAAGTGAAAGAGTCGCCAATGTTAAAATTAGTATTAGAAATAAATATATAGAGAGGGAAATTTGTCGAGATTTATGAGTAGAGTGATTGAAGATATTTTTCAGAGCATAAAGAAACTCTTCTCCCGCCAAATATCGCATTTGTATGTGTCGTTAACGTAAGTGGAACGATCCCAAGACGAGATGAGTCTTATGTCAGAGCGCCTTCATACTTTCCAGGTTTACGAAAGCAATGACATAATTACCACGCTAGCGTCTATTCCCATCTGTCTTTAATATTAATATTATACATATATTACTTCAAATTACTTCTACTGCACAATTCCGATTCTTATTTTTGAGAAACGTATTTATACTCTATTTTTTTAAACTTCTGGGGCCAAAAATTCGCCATTATTTATAGAAATCACGTAGCAGGGCTTCCTCGTGGAAATGGAGACAATCGTCATGACTGAGGGGAAGATAAATCGATCGATCGCGGCGTTGGTGTGGTACCTCGAAAGCTAAGCGGGACAAACTAGTAACGTTCAATCTTGTGGAAGAAGTTCCCCAAGATTCGAGACAGAAACATCTATCTTTGCCTCTGAAAAAGAGCCGCGATTTCTCGAGGTGGACGTTTCACCTCGTGACACCACAGTGCTGCGATCTTTTGTCACAAGTCGACGAGTCATTGAATTTCCACTCACGAGTCAGAACCCCTGATATATATTTCAGACTTCTGCAACCTATACAGTCTCACACTTCCGGATTTATTACACAAACATTTCCCATCTC
Organism: Synergus coniferae; assembly: GCA_032164275.1. Taxonomy (NCBI): domain Eukaryota; kingdom Metazoa; phylum Arthropoda; class Insecta; order Hymenoptera; family Cynipidae; genus Synergus; species Synergus coniferae. The sequence continues at coordinate 1,982,663 of JAUEJJ010000044.1, read as the reverse complement.
GCAAATTATACCAGAAGACACTGTTTTCCCTTTGAATATTTCTGCTATTATGTAATTAAAAAAATGGCTTTGTAGCTGATTCGCATGGTGAATGATTTACGAATAGGTACTTGTCAGAGAGAAATGCTACACTTTGCTCAGTAGTCGATCAACTCTAGATAATACACTTGCTCGCATAATATTTCAAGATGGAAATGATGTATAAAAGACACGTCGGTACTTGTCGGGGTAATACGGCTTCTATGGTAGTCGTCGTCCGACGCCATCTTAATGTCGTAAAATCAGATCGGACGTCTACGATCTACAGAGTGTTTATAGATATGACGTTCGGATCGGAACACAATGGCATAGATATTGTATGACTTCCAATTGATACTTGGATTTTTTGTTATCTTCATTCAAAAAAACATTTCAAATGAATTTTTTGTTGAGTTCTGTCATTATAAAATAATGAATCACCCACCAATTGTATTTTTTCCCAATTCTATTTTTTTTTTGTGGATATATAATGATCCAAGTATGTACAAAGAAAAGTGGACATATACTTAGTTTCTTTTACATTCTATTATATTGCCATCAATATCAGTGAACCAGTATTTTATATATTCTAGTTTAAGAAGCAATTAATAAAAAATGTTCATTTGAACGTTGAGAACTTCAAGCACATCTCCAAATGTGTTTAGTTGTTTACTTATCACAATTGAAGTCTGCTTGAATCCGATTCTCAAATAATGAAGCGCTAGTTCGATAATGAAAGGTCTTGTAGCAATAGGACCGCTAATTAACAGCTTCTCGGGGAGTTAATTTGAATACAAGCTGGCCCGGTTAGGTACATATATATATCCTCCTCTTGAAGACGAACCTCCACACATGCTTCTACATTTTACACGAATGCACGTGGAGAACCTGACTCCTGGTGCTGTGCGTCGGCGAAGGGCTGCCAACAGCAGGAGCGACTAATTTAAATACACATGTCGATGCGTGCAAAGATTGCACCTATGCCATCCTGAGTCGATGCCAACTGATACTCACAAATGTTATGGGACTTGGACACGACATATAATTATATCGCTCAAGAATTTATACACATAATATACACGCAATTCCCAAACCGTATCATTTGCGTTGCTCTTTCTCACTCTTGCATTCGAAAATGGAAATTAAAGAGTCTTTGCAAGGTGTCGCCGAGGATCGTTTCCGGTTTGGTATAATGATATCACGCAGACTTGCCGAGTGCTAATGAACGTACACCTCGCGGAGCTGACTTCATACATTTTAAGTTCATCTTCGCATGTCGAAATAAAAACATTCAAGATTCGATTTTTATCACAATTTAAGATTGGAATTTCCCGTGAATTATGTGTAATAAAGTATTGTTCGACATTTTATCTAAATTAATAATTTACACGCAGTTAGCTTATTAAAAAAAATGTATTGAATGAATAAAGTCAACTCTCTCATGGTCATGAATTTTTATTGTAGTTATATATTAGGTATGGTATTTAAGCTTGTGCCTGCTTTAAAAGCTTTGCACATATGGCCACGATCAAATAACGTAGCATAGATGAGAGAGAACTTGCGCTAATTCACAGCCTAAGGGCTCGTTTCTTCCGCTAATATATATATATATATATATATATATAAGTACTGACAGTGATATTTTTTCTGTTGCGAGGTAGCGATCGAACCTGTAATTCACCTTCGAATTAACCGTGGAGGTAACTCGGGTTGAAACAGCTGCCGCTCCTCGGATCCGATAAGATTCTTAATTTTGGGTTTGCATTTTTTACGGCGCGCCTTGCCAAGTGCCAACCGTCCTTATAATGCCGTTAACGCGTTAACGTCGCTTGTAAATTGTAAACAGGTAGGTACGCGACGTCGTATAACTCCGCCCGGGACGTCCTGCACGCGCGTAAAAAGTAATGGCGATGAAATAAATTCAAAACGTCGCCAGTCGCGCGCTCGATAAGGGCTTTTTACTGCCTCCTACGCTTCACAGTTGAAACGATCAGTTTTTATTCTCGATTGGCTCAGTTCTCCGTTTGCTATGAATGTCTCTTATCATCTGTCGCTAAAGCAATCATCCTCAGGAAATATATATAACATTAAAAGAAAATCTCACTAGATTTTACAGCAACATTCTAATATTCATATGAGGAGTTGATTATAAATTAGTGAACCTTGCATTTCACTTTCATAATTTAGGCAAGAGATGAAACAGAATGTCTTTTCAGTCTACCAAGCGCGCCTTGATGTTACGTACAGAGTCAAAGTTGATCATATCGTTGATATTTTCATTATAGGGTTCCAATCTATTTAATCAGTTCCATAATCGCGTTAATCATGCAGGTGGATTATATACCTATTATAACACAGTTGTTTTTGAATCAGATACGATATGCAGCTTCAATGAATTAAAGTTAAATCCTTGAAGCAACAACCCCGTCAACAGAGGGTAGATGCTGTCTGCAGCCGCGGAGATGCGATCAATATTATACTCCTCTCGTCTCCTCTCACCACCTCACCACCTCTCCAACCCCTCACCCACACCGAATCCCGACCCTCCGTGACGTCACTATCGTGGGACGCCATCTTGCCATCAGACAACCGAGCCCTCCGTTATCGCACGTAACCTATACCCGCGCCCGGCCGCCATTCCTTCCGTCGCTTTACAGAACGCAAGTTAACAAGTTTTCCCCTTCTAGCTTCCTCCACTATCCTCCCTTCAACACTGAACACAATTTTGATGAAAGGATATAACCAGTCCGTGTTCAATTTTAAATGTTGGTTTCGATTGTAGATTTGTCTAATAGAAATACCGGGGTTGCGAATTTTCCTTCATTTCATCCCTAGGTATTATGTTTCCAGGGTGGCTATTAAAATCTATGAAACGAATTCTCAAAATCTCAAATAAATTTCTCTCCTGACAAATTTACACTACACAGTTGAACCTTCAGGGATAAAAAAATGTTCTATTTAAATTAAGATGTGAACTGTTCAAAAATAAACTGCAAGTTGAGTTATTATCAACTCTTCTGAATTAAAAACATCTGCATTGGAAATTAAACATTAACATTATTAGCCTTAA
>JAUEJJ010000044.1:1932303-1979475 GCA_032164275.1 Synergus coniferae | reverse complement strand
ATTATTAGCCTTAACATTATTTTCTGTTTTCAACTTAAAATTGTTCAATTAACAATGCAGCCATATACACGAATGACAATAAATAAGCAGAAATGACAATGAATGATAAAAAGCAAAGAAGCAAATCAAACAAATTTGAAGACTTGCATGTGCTCTACAAGTAAGTTTAAAACCCTTTAAGCTCATTCCGCCTCTTATGCAATGCGGAAACGAGGATGGACCTCCAACGTGGATATATTTCCGTTCCAAGCGGATCATTAGATAAGTGGCAAGTGTGTACTTGAACTCGGATACTTCCAGAGTGAGTTCACAGTGGGAAGCAAAACCCCGGTAACTGTAACAAGCACCAGAGTATGGTATACTGGTGGAGAATGGGGTCCACTATACAATGCCCCTGTGTCAGGCCCTACACCCCTGACAACCCAGAACTGAACCTACCGCAGCCCTTGTACTGTCCTGGGCGCGTGCCCTCACAAAGCGCACTTCAGGGATGACTCGAGTGCCCTGGTAGTGGTATATGTAAAGGCAGTAGGTGGTAGTTAAGCCTTATTGTTTCAACTTATGGAGGCTGCCGAGGAGACCACCGCATCGAGAGACAATGCTTTCAATTTCAGCTCTCAAACTCCACCAGAAACCCACACCACAAATGCGAATATGTGCATTCAACACATTTTCATGATATCCGCCTTATTGGCAATCGTGCACAATCCTATTGTCTCATACATGGTTTTACGTCGACCCGCGAACAAGAAACGGCAAATCCGACTTCTCGGGCTGATAATTTTGATACGGAAAGTTTATTTCATTGTTCAAGTTACCTTCTTGCTGTCTACGATTTGTAAAAAATTTATCATACACTTCAAGTTGTTACACAATAAATCCACTCTAAAAAAAGCTGGCTTTTGAATGATTTTTGTTGTAAGAAGTTGTAATAAGTAAAACGAAATAATTGCGCGCGTGTTGATTTGATAGTTCAATAATGAAATAATTCATCTTCGAGATTTAAATCCAAGAAATGATATTGCAACATGGTCCATGGAGTGTATTAATTAGGCACACAATTCACCAATCGACGATATGATAATGGCGTGACACACTATAGGAGAGAGCGGCTTCGGCAATTAGGGAAAGATCGCGACGATCTCTGAACGTCATGAATGATTTGATCGCGTAACGAATTACTCCCATATTACTATCTTTAGCCCATAAATCTGAGACAATATTGCGCGTCGCGACGCGACCGACGGTGGCACAACGCGTTTAGGCGCAGATTTAACGTCGCGCGTTAGGCGAGATTATGCTGCAACGTGTCACAGCGCTGAGGAATTTATGCTTAGGCCGATATCTAGTCGCGTTTTGCATACCTAGCAGCCACCGTGTAAGATTGCGTCGACCGATTATCTCTGAAATTTATAATGCCCCCAAGGCGAATAAATACTCTCGCGGATTAAGCCTGACACCAACGAGGGGTGGCAAAAAGGGGTGCATATCCCCACAAGAACTTCCCTCATTTGCTTTCAAATTCCGAAGGCATTTTTCAAACATTTTCCCTTTTTCTAGAAACCCCTTTTTATTCGAATTTTCCAATGTATGGATATTTCGGCTAATACTAAAAAAACTTGAAAATGTGTATTTAAAATGAAGTAATGTACTCACCCATTATCAAGGATATATGTTCTCAGATTCAAGAATACCACCTCTTCCTGAGCTCTGAAATCAGCAAAAATTTATTGTTGTATAAAATTACCAAAAGAGCGGGACAATATTTTATAGTATTCTAATACCTTTAGAATTCGAGTAGTCGCCTCTTTCAATCTAAATAATTTATCAAAAACTACTAATGAAATGACGAAAAGTCGTCCATTAATTAGTTAGTTAGTTTTAATTTTTAGTTCGAATTTTTTTACTATAATAATTATAATCAGCAGTTTCTGAACAATTTAGATTCAAAAGAGACCGATTAAAAATGAAGGAAATCGAGTAAACTTTGTAGAAATTGACAAAATTATGTTCTAAATCTGATGTAAAAAATCTCAAAGATTCTTAACAGTTTAAAGTGTATAAATACAAGCACGATTCAAGTTTTAGTTCCGAAAATTGGATGCCAGCAAACTTTGTAACGGAATGTCTTTCTGTATGCGATATTTAAAATTTCTGGGAGGTATCCATTGTTTTTGGAGATGGCTTATTACGTCACTTAGGTACTTGTTAACGTGCGGCTTATGTCCGTGCGTTGTGTGGTCTGATGCAAGGGTTCGAAAGGTTGTAGCTACCTATACGTATTGCGATAATATTGCTCGAGCACACTTGAACCTTCTTCAGGAAGAAGTGTGCATTGTGGGACACGCGCTGGCACTACAGATGCCATGCATACTTCATTTTCAAGAGCTTTCGCATATGCTTCGAATCAGTTACGAAACCTATCGAGCCAAGTTTTTAATACAATTCATTTCAGCTAATATCCAGAGAGGAATATCATATTTTCTAAGAATGTAGGTTAATTCTGGTACTTCTTGAGGGAACTACATCTCAACGTGTCCAAATGACAAGGCTCCATTACGAATCGTGCCAAACTATTGCCAAGTTGTTGTAATTGATTCAACTGTCGAATTTCATTTAATATTCGGTAGCAGTATGATATTGTTTAATTTTGAAAGGCCTAATGAAAGCATAATGAATAAAAGCCTTTATGAATAAAAAATAAAGAAGGAACCCTAGAAAAGGGTCGTGATTTACCTTTTCACCGATTGCTTTGGATTTCTTCGGATTAGAGTTTTGTTCACATTTATCAAAAGTGGGGTGTGAAAATGGTGGTGGAGCAAAAGAAAAATAAGAAGTGCAACGCGAATGGAGGTTGGAATTGTCACCAAACACGAGAACTCGAGAACAGAGTGCGTGCGCGGGGGCGTCACGTTCACCAGCAGTTGTGGAACCAATAGGAATGGAGAACGTTGCGTGACACAGAGCGCTCTTTTGCACGCTTTGGAGAACGCTCCACCCGCGAGACTCCGTATAAGAAGTCCAGAAAGTACCTGCATGTTACCTTAAGTCTTAAGCTTGCTTAATCATATCCTCAATAACTCAAATTTCTGTAAAGTTTATTGCAGAAAAGAAAAAGAACAAAGAAAATTTAAATTCTAATATATGTAAAATAATCATATGGAATTTATTCCTATCCCCATGTTTTATCTCCTATTTTCCAATGAAAAAATCACTATAAACCATACTCGAATTTTAATTCTTATCTGAAATTACTTCCTCTCTCAACTTAATGAATTCCTCTCCAAACTCCCAACATTAATCTTCGAATAACTTTTTTTACTCCCATGCCCTCCTTTTCTTAATTGTCTCTACATTTTTATCAACCTTGGGATCTTTACCTAACCCATTCTATTGAAGATATCTTTAAATTTCTGGCTCATTTTTTTTCTTACATTGTATATATATCCTTTTGACTGACAAGATCAAGCAAGAGGCTTTTTTCCGTCGTCGAATTACAAAATCATTTATAAAATCTAAGATGAAGCGTCAGGATGGCTTCCAATGTCAACTAGAACTAATGGTCTCGCCAGTTCAGATCGATTATCGGTTCCACCCGTCAAATTAATTTCAAGCTACTGTTCTACGAGTAAGTATCAAACACTGACTTCGAAACAGCAGGCACATTATTATACTTGGCAACACTTTTCGCGACCACATCAAAATCTTGATGTGATCGTCGCTCGCAGGTGTTGGCTTATCTCTATATTCGTTCATATATGTTTGCAGGAGGAACTGGGAGACAAATTGTCTGAAATTGGCTCGATCGGGAGGGTATCAAGATCTTAGGGATTTATTCAAGTCTTTGGAATAATAAATAAGCTCACCAATCTAAATAAAAATCCAAGGGGGAATTACTTTGCAATCGGCTAAAATAATTTATTGCAATCACTTCGCGAGCACGATAACTTTTCAAAGAATTGACGGATTGGATCAGTTTTTGGTAAACTTTATTAGTTTCATAACAATTATGACAAAAGTTTCAAAAGTTAGAACATTTTCCTGCACAAGATAGGATTCTGAAAATGTCACTTTGAAGTTCCGGGATTCGTGCCTGATTTAAAGACATCACATATATGAGAAAGATAACCGAGTCTGAAGTGTTCGCACATTGTTAAATCCGAGGGAGGCGAGTTAAGGTAAGGTCGATAGTGGGCAGAGTAGTTCTGTCCTCGTGGTGATAAATGGTGGCGTGTCCCGTGGTACCATGGAGCTAGTTAAGCGCGATTCGTTTAAGATGGTATACGTTTACACCCGGCCTATAGAAATTAGCAGATATAAAACAAAGTTGCCATTAGAATAGTCCACAGTGGGCAACAGTGGGTGCTGATAGATGTTGCGTATATTGGTGATCGGATGAAATTCCGAACCGCTTTGCTAATTGGGCACCTGGGACGTCACACCCTCTGGTTGCGACAACAACATCAGTGGCAGCAGCCCAGCTGCTTATTCAAATTATCCAATAAGCAAATGAACCCTGCTAAGACGTCGGGATTCAGTCGATTTATGAAGTAGCGATCCGGCATCAGCACTCGGCAGCCTCTCTCGAACGGGTTTGCAAGCCTCGTCATTATTTCACGGCAGGTTCGTCTTATCTGTTTTATCGCGAATGGAACTGGTAGCCAGACGTTCTACTAGATGCAGAATCAACGACATCAACGTCATTTCTAAGGATTAAGATCTGTCACTTTTTTTCAGATGAATGACGATGAACTTTCGAAATAAGTTCATCATTCGAGGACTACGCTTGAAAACATTAATTAATTCTTGCCCATCATTATCTTATCTGAAATTTCAAGAAGCTGAACTCGTTTGAAATAATAGGTTTTCCTTTGACAAAAGATGTCCCATGATTGAGAGGTCTCTTGTAAGAAGATCATTCATCGATAATTCTATTTATTCTATTTTGGAACTGCTACATAGCTCAACGATCTTTAGGATCATTTATGTGATGAGGTAAGGGGGTCTGGGAAACAAAGAGTGAAAGAAAAGAGGGGCGAAGACCGAGGGTTATACATCACACATTTTCTCTATGGCCTATGCGGAGAAAGATCATACTTGAGATACAGCATCTGAACCGATCCCACGAAGGTAGTGGCTTGTCAATGTCCTGTCGCTTAGACAGCAGATAATGATATTGAGATATTGGCCTCTCTGGAGTCCACGTTTCGGGCTATTAGTCCGAATCGCATAGAGGAGAAGTTACCAACTCGATTTACATGTCGTTTTGGCAAATAAATAATGGTCTCAAACCAACAACCGGCTCTGCTGTAGATAAACTGACAATGAATCGAAATACTCCTGGAGAAAGTCTATACTGTGATAATAGTTACGTAAGTTAGAAGACAATTTTTTAATTAAATTTCAAGAACAAAAACTGGCATTATAATCATTCAGATTACTTGAAGAGAGATATTTTGTCTATTTTAAGAGAATATGTTTCCTTATTCTTGCAACAGATCCTAAAAAATAATACGTGATCCATCAGCTAAAGAAGACAGGGGGCAGACGATGAATAATTATGAATTGTCGATTAATCAACTAATCGAGCATCCATGAATGCAGGTTTTGCGCAAGGCACACTGCATGCTCGTGCAGTATCGCTATCAGAAACTAATCCGGCCATTAGGGTGACTTTGCTGTTGTAGAATGACGTTAGGCCGCCCTTTCATTGGTGGGCGGTCTGTATACGGGGTCCTGCCGTCATAAAGTATCGATACATCAAGCTTTGCATGCCTGATATGGGAACCCGTCCTTTTCGCCGATGGGGTCCCGTGTGCCGATCACTAAGTCTGAGAATTACGGCAAGAAGCGGATCGGGAGACAAAGTCACGTTTGTGGGAAACTTATATAATCTTCCGTATCCATTAATTCAAACAGAAAAACTGCGTTTATTACTCCCCATATCATGTTGTTAATAAGGGATTAATTTAGCATGAACTAAAGACTGGATAATTGTAACAAACGAATCTCACAGATGAAACTTTATGAGTTGGATGAACCGCGATGTTTATAATTAAGATTCAACTATATTTTCAATTGAAGAAACTTGGAATTAAAAGAAAATTAGTTTGAAATCTAAGAAGATGAACTGGTGCAATTTACCCTTTTGGAGTCCTGCTAATATATCTTGTTGGAAATTTACAAGATGAGATAATAACCGAGCGACGGGGTACATATATATGCTGATGCAAGAAAAGATGAGTAACATATTGCTGAGTGAAAAAGCAGGTTATGAGGTTACAGATGAGCGTGTTCGGGGTGCTGGACCCCCCATGGGAACATTTCACACCGGTAACCACTACAACCCCTCTAGTCACCCTCCTAGTTTCGTCGCATGAAGTCGATTTAGTTAGGGACGGTTTATCAACTGATTTATCACATATGTATGATATTCCTTAAAGCTTGAATCTATTGCAAAATCACTCCCCTGATTTAAAAATTATTTAATAAGCGATTTATTTTTTGCGCAGTTTATAAACGTATTTCTGAAAAATCACACTTTATGTATTTTAAAATGCAAGATTCTCCAGATACGTCTTAACAAAAACTGATATTGAGTTTCTGAGATTCTGAGTTGAAATCTGAAGGTTTTTTTTTGTTACTTAAGCAATAAATAATTAAACCTTTGAAGATTCGACCAGCCTACGATATGCATAATCACATTATTTTGAATGCATTCGCAGGTGCAAAGAATCATTTGTTACCGTTTATCAGTAGAACGAGTAACACCTCTGCGAAATGACCCCGAGGCCGGTTTGCAGAGCTTGGCCGGTGCGTTTATTAATTAAAGGTTAGAAACCAAGAGGGAGAAAAGAGGGAGGGTCACTGGCACTCTTTGTCTCTCTTTTTCCCTGTTCATCTTCTTCTTGGAGGCAACTGAAGATGAAGATACCAGAAGAGGGCGGACTTCGTTGTGTATAAATTTACCTTCCTAGCAAGATGCGCTATTACACGTACGAAGATTATTGTAAACAAGTTCAAGAAATGTCCTCCATTTTTATTCAATCCCTATTACTATACTATATCCACTAAAATTTTTCACAGAGGAAACTATAAGAAAAAATTGAGAAAAAATTGCTCTAGTATGTACGAATTATCGGAAAGATGGAGGTGTCAATAAATTTCCTTATACTTGATCAGTAAGCTTCGATGATATGTTTGACTTAAACTTGTTAAGTGTCTAATGATAATATACTGATCCCTGAGCGACGTGAATTCATAGAAAGTTTGATTTGACGCCCTTCAGAAGGATATATCCCACAGAGATTGGCACGTGCCTCTGAAAGTCTAGTTCGGGGGAGCTATATACGAACACGAATATAACCCTAACCTGGATTACGTGGCGGCGGGTACGCGAATTGGTGCTAAGTCACCAACGTCAACAAGAAATCACTATAGGGTCGATTTAAGTATTTGCTTAGGCACGTTCGTTTGTTTCTTTTGGGATCAAATCCGATTTGTTCCTTGGCACATACACAAAAGTTCGTATTAATTGTATTGATTCTTTGACTGCCGGATACTCTTCAGTTGAGATCGAGAAAACATCGTTACAACCATCACTTAGGATCAACTTCTGTTTTTCTTACTTCTCTTTGACTATGATATGTTACATAGAAACCTCGATAGAAACAAAATTATGATTAGTAAATCCTCAAAAAAGTCAACTGCCTCTTGAAGCGTTTTCTTTTTAAATACTAATACTCAGGATAATTTGATCAAGAGTTAATTTTTAGTATGAAATGGATATGCGGCATTAGGTCTACCATATTGTTTATTGTAAGCAATAATCCACGCGTGCCCTTTCGTCTCTCAAAATCCCGTGAGAATACGAGAGGAAATCATACAGGGGTGGTGGGGGTGTTTGTTTTATGTCAGCGGATCAAATGGGATTTAAGGAATTTGGAATTGATCCCCTTATTATTAACAGCCGAGTAAAGCATTGTTCCCATGACCATTTCGGGTTCTGAAGTGTTTCGTGTGAGGAGAGAAGAATTAATCATTCGTTTATCCTCATGCACATACAGGGAACTCTAACAGCATTTCTGTGATTGATTTACCTTCAAAGAAGATTCGGAAGATTCGTATTTTCATTCGCATTTATAAAGACTGTTAAAAAGTGTAAAATGAATATAAGTTGTTCATAAAAAGGAGTATTCTTCACTAGGCTCCCTTGCATTTAAACTCGCTTAATGAGAGAGAATATTTAAAGGGCTTTAATTATTTCCATAATTAATTTACATACGTCGGACTGCATCCATCAACATATGAAGCACATGAAGACAATTTATGAGAATGATATGCATATTACATATTTATCCTGATTTATCATGATTCAACAGATGATTCGGCAGATGATATAGGCAGAATGGAAGAAAAAAATACTGGCGCTTCAATTGTGAATAAGGATAGACACTTTTGCTATTCTGGAAACTACTGCGAAACTATAACTAGAAATGATAATAACAACTATGATTCTACGTGTACCTTGACAAAAAAAAAGGCTTTGAGATTTTGTTCGCACGGGGGCTATAACCATGCAGACTGGGACACTTGTACGATTACGTGAAATAAACTCAGTCAGCACAGTGAAGGACGGTTAACTTAGGGTCCGGTGGGATGCTGGTTATTTAATCTTTAATCCCGGTACTCGAGGGTGACTTCGTCACCGATACCCTATTTTCTCCATGACATATAAATGCAGCCACCCTCCCTCAAAACGATTTTCTGGGGTTGCCAACCCAGCAGGGGTCAAATCTATTCCACAGGAATCTACTACATCCTAACAACACTGACATTTCCTGTAACCAACCAGTCGAGTGACTTCTTTCCTTAAAATAATTTAAATTTAATAAGTTGCTTTATTTTACTTTACTTTATGGTTAAAAAAAATAGTTTCCACTCTGATTTAGAAAAGCACGAGACTATGCAATATGTAGTTTGTGAATTTATGAATAGACAGTTCCAGGAGGTATATGAAGTCGAAGTGTGATAGCTCCGGGCAAATATGTATATCTAAATAACAGCTTAGGTGGCTTCACTAAGATATTATTACTACATGAGTTGCGATTCAAGAATGACACAGCTCCGAGATTTATACCCTTGCTTCCTCTGTGATTAGGTCTTTCTTTATGTGAATCATTTACATACAACTCGACTGCTCAGACTTCAAGGTGCCTTTATTGCATTCCTTATTATTTAGAACCATCACCTTCAGAAATCATTTTCCAGAAACAAGTTAGTTTTTAAAATTCCCCAGGATCAATAATTATCAAGCAATGGACATCAACAGTAGAAAGCAACTGGAGAATTTACTTGTTCTTGAAAAATGTGTACAAAGAGGAATTCTTTACAAAATAACGAGAAAAAGAAGAGAATATGGGAAAAAGTCTCCGAGTGCTGCAATTGTTTCCCAGCATCAAATCCGCTTGGAGATGATATCAATGGGTTGGTGGATATGCGTTAATTATTAGAAGATGGCGCCCAACTTGGGTCGTTATCTGCTTAATGGAGCGCAAATAGTCGAGAAAGGATACTCGCTTCCCATGTCCACAGGACAATGAAGATCCAAAACCGCACACTCGCCATCATTTATATGAATGATGCACTGCGGTTGTCTATTAAAACCGTCGCAACGCAGTGGTACCAATCGAACTGTAAGTAAAGTGGCAACAAACAATCGTTTGTTCGAGGGCACGTACATATATTTAGTTCCATAGGTTTACTGCACTGTGAGGGTGCGAACTTTTATTCCGAAGGACCCTCTTCGGCCATTTCGAGTCTGGTGCTGAATAAATTCTCTTGGAGCGCGTGTGAGCGCGCATTAAACGCCCTTTCGATGGTCATTCCATGGCTCCAATGGGCAAAAAGACGGCCCTTGAGAATATCTCGCCTGTGACAATAGTAACAACGGCATAATATCGTCATTATGCTTTTTTTCTGTTCATAAAAGAACTCAAGAGCATCAGCGAAGAGAGAATGAGAAATGAGAAATGAACTGTGCTTGATGGAATGGCAAGTTTTTAAAATGCAATAGAATTGAATTTAATAGTCTCTCTTATACATTCTGCATACATTAAGATGTTGTGATTTGCATTTTCATAAATTAAATTTACGAGACATCATGCAACAATTCTTCTCAGTTAGCACCATTCTGAATTTAGTAGTCGCTTCATAAAATCTCGGAAGTCGTGCACGATCTTATCTCGAGGTCGATTTTAAACATGAAGCTCCTGCGATTTAGATAAACTCCCACATCCGTTTATCCTTCACCCGTTTAAGGGGCAGACTCATGCAAACACTCGCACCAATACAATGCTGCTAACAAATTGATGGGTTAATAAATAAGTAACCGAACCCACGACAACCCTTTCTAGTTTAAATTTTACAAAGGGGTGAGGATGTGATCTCGTGTGAAATATATCTGGCACTCACGGCCCAGATTCAGTTATAAATGAGAGGAAAGAACGCGCTGTACCAACTTGCAATTTTTGAAATACCTGAAAAATGAAACAAACCACTTATCGTAATTAAGCTGATGAATTTAGTTTATTTCGATACTTTCTATTTAAACTTTTCAATTCTCTCTACAAAAGTCATAAAGTTTCGACAGTAGGCTTGTTCTATTATAGGATCATGTCAGTTATACAATCAGCACCCCTCTTTTCCATGTGAATAGACCAATCGACAACGAGACTGACAACTGTAAGGCCATACTTGATACCCTTGGGAATCTGGTTTTGGATGCAAGTACAATATTATGAATTATCTTCTTCTATACTAAATGATTATAAATTTAAAAATCTCTCAAAATAAAAGAAGAAAACGAGATACTGATGGAAAACTTTGGAATTTCAGCTCAAAATTCATATTTGTTCGATCGCTGGTATAATAGCATAAATGACTTTAAAATCAGAACCTGCTCCTGGTCAGAGGGCGGGTGGAGGGGGGGGGCATAATGGACTTATAATGTGGGTGCTGAGAGTCAGGACTTTTCTCACACGAAACGAATTGACAAGAGCCAGAATTTTGAAAAAAGGCACAAAGCCTCCTCCACAACGCGCAGCATTTGATACTTTACAGCGCACCCCTTGAATGAAGGGGTTATTTGAAATTTACACATCCATCATCTCGAGCGTACCGCCCATGAGCTCGTGCAGGCACTTCCCTTTACTTGGCACGCGCCATTATAATGCCCCAGCTAAACTCGCTTTAAATTTAACTACCCTTTAAAACTTCAACGGCATTTTACGAGCTACGCTCGACCTGGGACCAAGCAAAAGGTAGTGTATTTCTTTACTTTTCTCGTTATTTCGTTTTTTTTTTTATTTTTTTTTTGCTCAAACCTATCTAAACCTGGATACAATGCATGTGTATATAAACGAGAATTTAAACTATTCACAAACTACAGAACAGAGAGTTTGCATTTTCCTAAAGATTAATTTCCCAAACTGTATGTAAACCCAGTTTTTATGAAAACGAAATATTACACTTTATTTATATATTATATTACCCTTTGATAAAAAACATCGCGTTCAGTTGTAAATCTAGATTTTTATTGTTGATCTTCAGATCTTATCGGAGTCGTGCTATACGCGGATCTCGATTTATCGTTTGGCGCCCCGCCACAGTCAAGTTCACATCATGAATAATAATCGAGAGTTCAAGATATATATTACCAAAAATCCCGCAGTTAAAATGGCGTTTTCTTTTTCTCTTAAAATTACATTCTTGGAAAATATCTCCTTCGTTAAGAGCATGTGTTACCACATGAGCAAGTTTAGATTATTCGGATCTTTTTCATAATTTTTAAAATTGTGGAAAAAAGACAAAAATACAGATTATACGTAATCTATATTTGCGCATATATACGTTTGCTCATATGGTAAGTAATGCATACCTTAAGGCAGTTTTTGCTAATATTTATTAATCAAGTAATTTCATCAAAGTATTTTAATGTATTAAGACTATACAGTAAAAAAAAGTCAGTAAACTTTTTCGTACATTCATGAATAAGTTTTTCACTTGGTGAATGAGGAATAAGTCCTGTTACCATGCAGTCATATAAAATACGTTGGCAATGATGGCTCGATATTATAGCTTGATGTGCACACACGATTTACGTCAAAATAACGTGCAGTTTAACCGGGAGGCTCGTTACGATTACGACCAGCCTGCACAAGAATTTTGCCAGTTTTTACCCAGAGGTCAAAGATGATATGATCTCCCCATGCAGTATAAGTATAAGCGAATTCGTTGCGCCTTGTTAGGTGAATAACTGCAGCATTTTGCTTTCTCTCGTTCGAGACACGAAGTCAGAAAGTGGCAAAATATCGCCTTTTAATGCACGATTTATCGGAAAGATATACATATTTTGTATCCTTATAATAATGGTTAGCTTAATCCTCTTCCGATTATTCCGCAGTTTCAAGATTAAAAACCCATGAAGTCAATGTAAAATTACAGAAATATTACACAACACTATATCGATTTCTGGATCCTTTCACTGGCTCGACCGATAGATTAAACAATTTCTTTTTAACTGATTTTTGGAAGAAACTTTTCAAATGAAAACCGAGATATTTGTTTTTTAGAGGATTGCCTCTATATTCGCAGATATAAATCTTTTAGAATATATATTGCGAGCATTATATGAGCAAACGTGAGACAGTATAGAGAAGATCATGAGTTGGGAGGTAACCCGGAGCAGATTCGCATATGCCCGTTATTGTTGGGACGGTGTGCACGATTGCCTCGATGCCTGTCTTTACATTATCATATCATGCACAAACATGCTATTCTGCAATAGCTAATACCATAACGGGGTAAACAGGTAGGCCGGGCTTATACAGGTATGGTTCCTCCGGAATGTTATACGGTCATCTCATAGATATAGGAAGATATAGTTATTCCGGATTTTACAGAAGTATATTATAACTCACTCTAATATGAGAACGCAGAAAAAAGTCTAGTTTTTGTAACAGATTAAATCCGTTTTTAGACATAACGCTAGTTTTAAGCCTTCTTAATCTCAGAACAAGACCGCAAAGTCTGGTTTCAAGACTATAAAAGATATAGGCTTAAATTTGGCATGAAGTCTAAAAACGGACTTGAATTATAGTATGATGTAACAAAAAAAACTGTAACAAAAAATAGAATTTTTTCAGTGATTTTAAAAAATATGGTAATACATCCTGTTTTAAAATTGGATGAAATTTACAATAATTACAGAAGTGTTGAGTATCGTTATTTCTATGCTTTTAAGGAAGTGCGGTAATAGTTATAGTTATTAAGATTTAATACATTTTGGCTTGTACCTGCTTCTAAAGGTTTGCACATAAGGCCATGATCAAGTAACGTACAGTAAAGTAGTAAGGTAAAGAAATGACAACAGCACCCGGTGACCCTTCCAAGTACTAACCTCGCCCAATGCTGCTTAACTTCAGTGATCGTACAAGAACTGGTGCTTGCAACGTGGTATGGCCGTTGTCTTGAGGAAATGGTAAACAGGCTTATGAAACCGGTGATGTAATTAAAACTTGTATCATTCCAGTCCTGGCGTGTGTTATTACAATCAGTATATAGCAAGTATCGTAACCGTGTAGCGTTACAACTTTAATAACACATCTACTATCGCAGTTACTATATTATTTTGTGTTAAATCCCCCCCTCCCCCATCAGCTCAGCATCCATGTCCTCCTCCCATCACGACTCGCGATTCCTCGCGCGAATTCCGCAAGGCGCAACTTGGCACAACACCGGAGATGGAACCCCAGACGTAATTTCCGGTTTGTAGGAAGTGAGAAGTAGCGGCGCGTTAGCCAAACCAAAAGACGATCGCTCACAGTGTTATTCGAGATAGCGAGATTTCTGAGTTGAGTTAGCCGAATTCATACGAATTACATCTGGAGAATATCAAGGAACATTTAGGTCGAATTCAGTAGTATGGTTTCTGGAATCTGGATAAAAGCCTTTCGGGGGATTCGAAATTATTCCGTTTAAAGGGGATGAATTGAGTTAGTTGGAAAGTTTCTTAATTATGTTAACTCATCAGGGAATATTATATGCACTTTAAGTGATGTTATAAATCAAGTTTATAAGAAGTATTCGCTTTTTGTTTCTTTTTTGTAGATCAAATATTCTCTCCATATCCTTAAACCGAATTGAATTGCTATTACCGGGTTATTTAACTATGTTTATAGGAAATATGTGAAACAAAGTTTCTAGACGGGAATTTTTCAAATTTTTGTAAAAAGAGTTCAATTACTTTAAAATACAAGCTTATCTCCCACGAAATGATGAATAATTTAATTTTTATGGTTTTTAATTTGAAATGTTGTATTACTAACTTCATAACTAAATGCATTATTGATAAAAATTTTACCACCGTATCAAGTAACATGAAACTAAATACCATGAGTAAAAAATCTGATTCACGCACGCCAGAGGTTTTTTTTTTTTTTTATCAGAAATCCACATTCAGGATTCGTATTCGATTTCAATGCGGTCTGAGTTGGATAGCAGGGTAATTTTATTGCGGTGGCTTGAATAGAGGTTGCTGGGAATAGGACGAGGGATGCATCCCTTCCAGATCCTGTCAATCCTGGCCGAAAGTTGCCAGGAGGACGTCGTTCGTGGAGTAGAAGGGAAACGAGGAGGGGTTGCTATCTGACGAGATAAGGGCGCAATCTCTGCTCTCGCGAGTTCGGAGGAGGTGGTGGTGGTGGAGGTGGCGGTGGTAGTTGGTAGAAGGGGTTGAGTGGTTGCCTAGCAACCTCGAGAAGGGTGCAGCAGTATAGATCGCTATCCGACCACCTCCTGAGGGCGGGCTGCTCTGCAAGATGGCTTTATTACCCTCCGAGAGGAGTCGGCGATGTTTCTGTTGTAGTAACTTGGTACTTGCTGTAGGAAATGACTTCGGCGTCGCTGCTGTTACACCATCCCCTTCACCCCCCGGACTCCTTTGCCATATACTGCTACTGGGATTTATCGTTTCGCTAATACAGGACGATCCGGTGTATGCACAGTTTCGAGATGTTTACTTCCCCTTGCCTTGGTCGTGAAATGGACATTGCTATATAGCTACATTTGTCCCTTCTTACCAGAGCCTGTTCTAAGATCTGAAGAGACTTTTTGTTTCAACTTTTGTTAAAATCTCGATTGTAGTTTTGTATTTTTTTCTCTAAATAGGAGAAATTTGGTTATTCTAGATTCAGGCTAAACAGTTCCTATGGGGAGAAAGAATAGGGTAGTTTTTTTTGTCCCTGGTACGGTACTTTTTATAAAGTGGACTTTTTTCACAAAAAGCAGATATCTTTGCAATTTGAAGAGCAAAAAGAGAAAAAAGCCACAGAATTGGGATTCTTTTGAAGAAATGGATTTTCAGTGATGAGTCCTCAGTCCACGTGTTCCCTTAGGTAAAAATCAATCAATCGGCTTGCCGTAAATGAGCCAGTTTCCAAAATTGAAAAAGCTGGTAAAATTTGATATATGTACCACGGTACTCCTAAACAGATAACGATCGGTACAGGTCGTTTCACGTTTCGCCGCGTGATTACCAAAATGTCAGGCGCAAGCGCGCCTCGTGAGCGACATTCTCCGGTGGTCGCCTTTGTTCGTAATCCTATATCGATTTGTGTAATCTGTTCTTGGTGCCTGCGTAAGAGAAGCTGGGATGTCGAGGGGTTGAAAGGGGGTTCATGGGTAGAGAAGAGGGTCTCCAGGAGGGAAAAGTAGGAGTGCAAGAGGGGTCGACACCCCTCGACTAGTGACGTCACAGGGCCATACATCAAACCGTTATCAGTTCGCCGGCTTTCCCTTCCTCTTCTGGGGGAGGAAGAGAGAGACAGGTCAAACGGAAGTCCCCTCAGAAGCAAGGGAGTCGAGCCCCACCGAAGGAGGTTAGGAAGGATTCTTTAACCTCGGCGTAAATTGGATTGCGCGCCTGGGATTTTGATTTATGCGCCCACGGAAAATCCGGGAGAAAACTCCTCTTTCTTCTTCCTCTTCCTTAACGGAAGACGCGCGCGGAGGTGGTAGGCGGCCATTTTTCCGGTCTCAGATATAAATTAAACTCTTCGGATTTAACCCTCTTTTCAGATTAAGAGGAATATGACTGACTTTATTTATACAGCGAGTGTAATCTCCGCCAGTCAATATTCCTCAAATGACAACTGTTTTTTATGTTCATTCATCAAAAAAGTACGATTTGGTTTGAGATTTGTTTGAGATTTCAGACGAATTGTCTAAACAAAAAGTATGTGGACTCACATTGGTTGACTTATTTCACTGAAAGTCCTCTGCTCTAAACTCCAGTTACAGCCTCCACAGTCTTCATATTATATAGTATATATATTATATAATATATATATATATTATATATACGTATATACGTATAATCTCCGGTTTCCAATCTCAAGTCTCCAGGAACACCTGAAACAGATTTAATTAATTAAGTTAATCAGTTCCTTTCTCGTATTTTTTCAATGAAATATGAACGGATATGACGAGTGATTCAGTAAGATGAAAGGCTGTCTGCCTCTATATATCTCTATTTCACTTATTCTTGTCTTTCATAAAAAGTTAGACATATAGACGTTATACATACATCAAATATTCCAACTAACTCTAAACAAGATCTTTTCAGCTTCAGAGACATAACCTTTCAAAATGATATTCTTTCTCAAATATATTGTATAATTTTCATTAGCTACCTCCTCAAACGTTTATTTAATCTCAGCACATCATCTGTATTTGCATAAAAATGATATTAAAGCGAGAGAAAGAAAAAATATGCACTCGTTGAAAATATGTGAAATGGTTTCAACATCCAAATCAGTTCTTTGCATATGAAAAAGGCAGCGTAAGGATGAAAAGAATGCGTGGGTAACCGAGAACGAGTTCAACATTCTTAATTTTATTCTGCAGCACACAGGTGAGGAGAACTCGTTAGAACACAAAATCGCTGCCCATTCCCATTTCCTTTCTGTCATATCACCTTATATAAAGATTACGCATGTCTGAAATTGGCGAACACCGTTGATAAAAACTGTATCCGATTTTATAAAAAAATGTCTACATGTTTTGAACATATGACGCACTGCTGGAGAATCTAGAAATGCATTAGGATTTAAATTTTTAAATATGTGATGTGCACCGAAGAAAGGGGGCTTACTCTGAAAAAATCGGTATCGAGATTTTTACACCTTTTGATAGCTTTTTAGTTGCTCTTTTTAATGGTGTAAAACCTTGATATCGATTTTCTCAGAGAGTAAGCCCCCTTTCTTTGGCGCAAGTCACATATACTTCAGTTAATTTCTAATATATGGAAAGCAGATATAATTTTTTAAATCAAATATATGTTTTGTACTTCTTTTATCAATCATTTCATCAACTATATTAGAATTAGGAGATAAGTGGACAGAGGGTAGAAGTTGTGGAGAAAAAAAAGAGGGTGGTGAATTTAAAAGAAGTGGTGGAGAGAGCCTGCGGCATTAACGGCACGTCATTCTCCTTAGAAAGAATTAAATTTTTATATCCTTCGCTGAGAGTTTAAGCGATTGGTGGGATCTTATCCCCAACTGATGGCGTTTTAATTCAAAAGTTTAAAGTCACACACATTGAAGAATATAACTAGATCAAAGGTATTCCAAGTATTCGAATTTAGAAAATGTCTAACAAATCTAATCACTGCAGGAATTCTCATCTCATGAAATCAAATAAAAAATTAAAGAGACGGAGAATTTACTCATGAAATATGTCCCTTTTATAATAGGTCCTGCCTCGATCTAGAAACTATAAAATTTTATCAAGGATCCAAGGAATAGCGATGATGTTGTTGCTCGAGGGGTATAGTCTGGTGTAACCTATTCTGAAATGTGAAAAGCTTGATAGGGCATTACGTTGTTCGCATGATACAAAATACGTGATCTTTACTGTCTAAAATAAAAAAAAAAGTCGTATAGCCTGCACAATCCATGTCACAGCAAGAATCTTTCTTATCTTTTTGAAAATCCCCCAAGGCAACGACCTTGCGAGAGCTTCACTTCCAGCTGACGTAAAGTTTAGTTTTAGGAAGATAGGTATAAGGTAGCGGGATAAAGTACATTTTTACGAGGGATTACGTGCTTTATGACCTTTTCTATCCACTCTCCTCTTCATCTCTTCTTCATAGTCTTCTTCCGCACTCTCGCAATGGCGGAAGGTTTATGATCAGACTCCTCCTTTCCTACAACCTCGCTTTTGATGGCGCTCGGCTTTTCTTCGCCAGTGCCTATCGACGCCATCTTCCTCTCTGTAAGGTGCGATATCGCGTAGGTAATACGTGTAACTCGTGCAATAAAGTCCAATCTTGTGACGACGAAGGAGTAAAATGGCACATTTTATAAGCCGCTTCGTTTTTTTCCTTTCTATCCGCGAGGTACCTTTTATTCTCAGGAAAATGATGAGCAAATCGAAGGCATAACTTCTGAAAAATTGTTACTTTTCGAATTTGAGATTGATTCGTTATTCGGGGTATTTCGTATATCCGACGTAAAATGTACCCATATTGAGAGATAAAAATATAACAATTTTCAAAGACAGTCTTTCTATATTCACTATTTCCTGAGTAATAATAATGAACTTTATCTCGGTCAATCCAGCAATGAATGATCCTCTGAATTACCGCCCTGACTGAAGATCGATGCCGTAATTTCAAGAGACAGTTCCGTAGCATTGTCTCAAAGGAAGGGGATCGCTTGAGATGGAGGAGAAAGACGCGACCATCAGATAGCTTTGGATTTAATATCCCTCTATATAAGACCTCGAAGACGAGAGCTTAGCAACCCTTGGTCAGCTCCACTCTGTGGAACGCAGGGGCGTAACCATAGACGATATATGTAAATCCTCTTCCAAACTAACAATTATTCTAGTTGAGTCACAATAACTAATTACGAAAGTACTCATCATTTCCTAATATTTATAAAATTCCCGAGTCCTCATTCTTCATGCTGAAACTGTGTTTAAATGTTTGCGAGCTTATCACCCACAGGTGTGAAACTTTTGTCAGCACCCCACGTCGTTTGCTTTGCGTATGCAAAGCATCCATCAAATTAATCCCTTTCACGCATGCAAAGTGACTTGTTTGCTCAACCGATTCTCAAAACTATACACAGGAGTCATTCAACTTCGCAAAATAATTTTTTTTTTCATCAAGACATCCGTTATTCATTACTTCTCTGCGTGTTATAAGTCGAGTTAATTAGAATTTCCTTTTCCTCTCGTCTGACTCCTCTTTTTGCATTGAGAGTGCAATAAAAAGTGATGTACTCTTAGAATGTAAATGTTCTAGAGGAATTCCTTTAAACTCTTTAGACTCTAGAGAAATCTCAGTAGTTTCATACGTTCCTTCTGTAAGAGCGTTCGCTTAGTCGTTATCAGTGATCATTCCTGCTTGAAAGCGCACGAAGCGCACAGGTCAGAACTGGTCAGAACAGAACTCTGCACTGAAGTCAGGCACTCAATACTCGCATCAGGACTCAGTGCTGAGTAGTTGGAAGATGAAGGCAGCTTTGTAGGAGGATATCACTAAGTAGAAATCAGAAGTTGGGTGGCGCCTCTTTCCTTTGAACGTCTCTCAGTATAGTCCCTCTCAGTCTCTTTTCTCAATATCCCTCTTCCTCTCGCTCTTGCTTTTCGCCACACTCTTTAAGTCTTTAGCATTTCTGCCTGGAATCGTGTCTCCGTCTGCCCGAAGACGTTACTGAGAACTTGCTAACTTCATTAAAATGTTGCCATCAACAGGGTATTGTCTCCCGGTGCAAGGACTACACCTCATGAGTTCTACGAAGACTTTTCCACATTGGCGCCTCCTATACGTCTCCAGAGAATACCGATTGCCGATGAGACTTTCTATAGGCTCCGCAATTACTTCATAAATTGAAAAGGAGCTAATGCTAATGCCAAGGCTAATACGTCAGTTTGTAATTTATTTTGACGGCCTTAAATCATGTCTCGATCCCAGTTGCCTATAAGCTCATATAAAGCTGACTGCAGCTGATTTGGAACCTGAAAATTAGAGTAAAATAAAACATTAAAGTTTTTACTGTGCCTTTGGAAAAAACTCGAGTGACTTCTTTCCTCATTTTTCGGTCTGAACGTCGAGTAAAGTAGCGATTGTTATAAACTTATGAGTAATTAGGTCGGCTGACAAAAATGATTCGAACGATTTCACTTTTTGACTGAAAAATAGCTGTTGACAGAGAAGCTTATTCTGAGATAATTTTTAACAGCACGCAGGGACCACGCACGTCGTAAGAAGAAATTTCTCTATAGTTTTTGCACGAGATTTAATTGAGCTTGACGAGCCTCCTACAGTCTAAATGAATTACTGGGCACGTTGCGACACAAAGTCATTCACGACTCGCCAAGTTGCACAAAAGCTTGCAACTATTCAACCTATTTTATGAAAAAATAAAATATAAAAGGTATAAAAACAATATGTAGTTATTCACTGGTTTGATTTTGCAATTATGGCTGCGTGGGTTCTCAATTTGATTAAAGGCGGAATATTTTATCTTTTATCCAAATCATGCAAGTATAATTATATTATTATAACAAAAATTAAGAATCGAAAGACGAATTATATATAATTACATGAACTTGTGCGATAAAATGCATATATGGTTATTATCTTTCATTTTTAATACAATCATATAGCTCGGTATAAAATTATATCTTATCTGAATATATAGAGTTATTATTATGCTATAAAAGGCGGTTAAATCAGAGAAGTATAAGCAGAGCAGGCGTGTAAGAGGAAAAATAGAGAGTTGGATAAAATTAATAAACATCAGGCGCGGAAGTACGCTGAAAAGCAAGGAGTAAACTAATCTAATTAACACTGTATAGTCTTCCATGAATACGTCATGGTATTTCATGATACAAGACGGTATCGTTTTCATCGCGTTTCTCACTGTAATGTCGAGAATAATAAAATAATTAGACAAATAATTAGTAATAGTTATTTTGTCCCTAAAGTATAGGATTAAAGATTACCATTTAATGGTAATTTAATTTAATGATCATTTTCTATATAGGCACTTAAAAAGTGATACCCAGTTCCAGCAGAAGACATCAAGTTTATACAGTTTACAAAACGTGCAAGCCCTTCTTTTTTATGAAATATCAATTTTTAAAGGATACTTTTTACTTGAAGTCTATTTGCTGTGTGTAAATGTAACCAAAACCTCGGGCGAAAGTTTACCTGTTATTTTTTTTGTTTGTACAATTTTTCAATATTTCGCTATTGTGTAACTTTTAATAAAAATATTAAGTTTAAAATATAAATATACTATTCTCCAATTTAATTTTTGTTTTATTGATCATAAAGGATTTCTTTTACCATAAGGATGTTGAACTCCAGATCTAATCTAAAATAACAAACTCATAGCATAGCTCCATATTAAAAATAAAGAAATTTTGGCTCCATTCCTCAATGTATTATAAACATTGAGGTTAGGACAAGGAAAATAAAATAGGTTCGTTAGACTAGATGTTTATATGAGATGTTTATATACAAAGCAATTGGACGGCATAATAAATCTAATAACCAATATTAGTTTTAGTACTTACATGAAAATATCATCAAAAAATTTCGAACAAAGCGTCCTTTCTCAAGTGAATTTACACTGTCGTTTTGGAACAACAGAATTAAAAGTAAACAACTTTATTTATGTACTTTTGCGTTCACACAAGTTCACACCTCCTTGAAACAGGTTTAAACGCCGACAAATAATCTAATAACTGCTATCAAACTACTATAATATCATCTCATTTCTTCACATAAAACACAAAAATACAAAACAAATAAACACAAAAACTTTTCAACGCCTCTTATTTTGTAAATAAGTAATAAGCAACTAATTTTTAAATTAAGAAAACTGTTAAAAGATTGTTTTTAATTAGAGCGCCCTCTGTGCGTAACTATCAGAACTACTCTGTTTTATACAAGCTAACATTCGTGTTTTTCTATATTACCTGACATTACCTACTGTGGATATAGAACATTCAATATTCTTCTATTGGTAATACTGTTCGCAAACCTTAACCTCGTGTAAATATAACCTCAAAAAAATCACGCTTGACAGTCTAGTCTGTCTATAGTATGTCTATATAAGTTATTATAGTCTGATTATAGTGTTATAGTTCATTTTCGCACCTTTAAAAACTTACTACGTTAAAAATTCGTCAGGAAAAATGTTACGAAGACAAGCTCGGCTCCGTAGGGAGTACCTCTATCGAAAATCTAAAGAGGATAAGTTAAAAACCATCCAAGAGAAGAAAGATTTGTTGAAGAAAAGTTTGGAAGAAAACACACCGATACATCCAGATCTGAGAAAAACCGCTCTTCATTTACAAAGGAAATTAGAATGGGAAGATGCAGGTCCGGAACTTGCCCTAGCTATGGGCACGGAAATGGGTGGTGCACTAGGTTCTACTGAGGACGACGAGTACAGATGGGCCGGTGTCGAAGACCCAAAAATTGTTATTACAACCTCTAGAGATCCAAGCTCTAGGTTGAAAATGTTCGTGAAGGAACTTCGTCTTATTTTTCCCAATGCTCAGAGGATGAATCGAGGTAATTTCGAAATGAAACAACTTATACATGCCTGCAGAGCAAACGATATCACGGACTTCATCATGGTACATGAACATCGAGGAATTCCAGATTCCCTCATTATTTGTCATCTTCCTTACGGTCCAACTGCTTATTTTACAATGTCTGGTGTTGTAATGCGACATGACATTCCTGATATCGGAACAATGTCCGAGCAATATCCACATCTCGTTTTTCACAATTTTAAAACGAAACTGGGTAAGAGGACGATGGATATTTTAAAATATTTGTTTCCTGTTCCGAAAGAGGATAGCACAAGGATCATCACTTTTGCAAATCACGATGATTATATTTGCTTTCGACATCATACTTACAAAAAAGTAAATGGAAAAGATATTGAAATGAGTGAAGTAGGACCGAGGTTTCAACTGAAACTTTATGAAATTAAATTGGGAACCCTGGACACTACTGCAGCTGCTGACACTGAATGGGCATTGAGACCGTACATGAACACGAGTCATAAAAGGAGATTTTTGTCTGATGATGACGGATGGCAGCAGGAAGATGATTTATAAACATTGAAAACTTGTACATGTGTATAAATCCGATTTTGCATTCAATAAACGTATTGTTTTTGTAATAATTGGCCCTAATTTTTCAATGGTTTTCCACTATTTATATACACAATTTATTGATGTTATAAATTTTTACTTTGCGTTCTATAAGAAGTATATTTGGATTTCGCTTCGAAATATATCAGTTCATGCATGCGCATTGAGAGGCTCGCAGATTTAAAACACGTTTTTAGTATGTAATAAACAAATAATCAGACAATTATTGTCATATCTAATAATTTTTGCATATATAATATCTGATACTACGAACAATTATGTCACTGTAAATTTTCGCTTGAAAGGCTTTAGAAGAGAAAAGCGGGTTAGGAGAAGTTGTAAGAGTGTCTCTCTCTCTTCAAGCTCTGTCAACTGTCAAGTGTCAAGCTCACCTCAAAGGCTCAAACTTCAAAGCTGCACAAAGCACAAAGTGAAGCGTTAAGGATCGCAAGGATATGGAGTCTGTCGCAGAAATAAGCGAGTCTATTCGTCAAAATGGCAAGAATAAAGATTTTTTTGCAGTTTTTTATTTATTTTGCTATCAATTTTTCAATTCCTTTTCCATTCTTAGTTTAAATGTGTCGTATTTATTTGAAATCGACTTGATTGACATATGTTTTTCTTTTTGAGGTTAGAAAAATTCTAAACAATCTGATTACTTTGAAAATAATTTATAAATAATAATTTTGACTACTAATTAAGTGTCCTAAATAAAACCGAGATTTAGTCAATATTTTTTTTAAAGTAAAAATTTGTATAGATATAATTAAAAACTGCAAACAGGTAAGACCATAAAATCTATATGAGAACTTTCTACATATATTAGAATATTATTTATTAAACATTTAATTTAATATTTTATTTGTATAACAGGTGTCGAAATAAATGAAAGTGTGCAAATATTATTAGTTATAGCTTTATACAAGTAAATGAGATGTTTTTATGTTGTGTAAAATTTCAAAACAGATATTAAAGAAGAACCGGAGATAAAAGAGGAACCCATGTCTGGTGGAGAAGATGAAATGATATTACCAGATAACCCGGATATTGCAGATGTAGATCCTCTACAAATCGACAATATAAAACAAGAAGAACCTGAGATAGTTTCACATGTAAGCTTTAATTATAATCATTACAAATTTATATAAAAATATTTTCAACTTCTGTGATTTTTAATTTGCTTGACGTTTATCCTAGAATAATTCAGGAAATACCGGGTATGAGACATGGTGTCGAAACAGAAGACAAGAATTACAAGACAAATTTCCAAACTTTAGTAAGTTTCTAAATGTTGCACTTAAGAGCATGTGATACTTTATCATAAGAGCAATTAGTTTCCCCAAACTTATACTCCCAATAATTTTGATTTGATTGAATTAAATAGGTCGTAAGAAAATTTCGAGACAACTGAATGAAGAGTGGAAAAAAATTCCGGATATTATTAAGAAGATGTGGAATAATCTTGTAATACCTACACAACCTGTACAATCTATAACACCTATAAAACCTGCAACACCAAGAAGACAGTCAACTCGTCCACGAAGTAAGAAAGAATCTTTTAATTCCAATATTAAAATTTACAATCATCATTTAATATTCAAACTCTTGAAAATGTGTTAGTAAATTATTTTGAAATTTCTAAAATATTTGTTTCATGTAATAAATTTACAGAGCCAAAACAATTTAATGATATCGGCCCAGAGATTAATGAAGTGAAAAGAAAGTCAACTCGACCATTTGTAAGTATTATTTTCTTAATGTAGTTATTTAAAATATGTGATACTTTTAATTATTTTACAAATTTATGGCATTCTCAAATTTTTTTTATAGAAACGTCAATATCTAACCTTCGCTTTATACCCAGACAATTGTGATCCCCAAAAACAATTGGAATTACTGAAAAAACAAGAAGATGCTCTACAAGTGCAAAACAAAAGAAAAGAAACGAAAAAAAAACCTGTAAGAATATTAATGATTTAATTGGCTGCCTTTTTCATTTTTGCTTCTAAACTTAACTTAATAATATGTTGTTATAGAGTCTTAGATGCACAGGATATAGTTTATGGGCCAAGGAAATTGGTGTTTCTTTGCGAAAGCAGTGTCCGCTTATGAGTAAGTTTTCAATACTCTAAAGGTTCTTTGTTACTTATAAAACTGCAACAATTCTAATTGCACTCTAATTCCTTTTTTTTTTTTTGTGTTAAATAGCTTTTAGCGAAATTTCAAAGCATGTGGGTGAAATGTGGAGACAACTTCCGAATTTGGAAAAGTATAATTTTCGTAGACGTGCTAAGCGTATAAATAACAAAATTGCGCAAGAGTTATTATCAAAGAAAGAAGAAAAAGATACAGGTAAAAAAATCTTTTGATAAGGTATACTAGTTCCAAGTAAATTATTTGTTAATTGCATCTTTATTAAACTGTGACTATATTTTTTTCAGATGATGCAAGGGAAGTGATGCAAGTTTCAAGCAAGGGAAGAGTACTTCCGAAATCCAAAAAACTTTCTAACTTTTATGCTTTTGAAGACAAATCTAAAACAAATTTGCGCACAATCAAAACAGAACAATCGTCAGTTGCTTCGAACCAAAAGACTGAAAATGCAAACTAAGTTAAGGATCAAGATTCTATTTGTAATTCTGGGTCTGAAAAAAAAAGGATAAAAAAATTGAAATCCCCATAAGATAAAGTTCCCGACTGGAAAGAACTGAAACTTTTTTTTTATTGTTGTAAGTCGAGAGTTTTTATCAGTTTTCATTATGCGACGGGACTTGTTACAAAATGTTTCAAGTACATTTTTAATAAAATGGAACGATTAC
Source organism: Synergus coniferae (assembly GCA_032164275.1). Classification (NCBI taxonomy): domain Eukaryota; kingdom Metazoa; phylum Arthropoda; class Insecta; order Hymenoptera; family Cynipidae; genus Synergus; species Synergus coniferae. The sequence continues at coordinate 1,953,409 of JAUEJJ010000044.1, read as the reverse complement.
TTAAGAAATAAATATTCTCTTTAGTTTCTTGTAATAAATCTTCAATATTTTTATTTTAACTATAAATTTGTAAAATTATCAATCAAATATTTATACTCTCCTGCTTAAGTTTTTTCAAGTTTAATTTATTTTCCAATTGATGTTTCTTTTAATATAGATTGTCGACAAAATTAATTCAGGAATAATGCCGATAAAAATTATACATAGTACATAATTGGGATATTCATATCATAATTGAGAATATATTTTAAGTGCTTCACTTAATAAAAATGATCTTAAAATACATAATTTTGTCAAAACCAACATTTCGGTTCTAAGAATTTGAGAAGTGTAGTAAGAAACTAGAAAATAAATAAATTACATATTTGAAAAAAAGACAGAATGAAATATGTACATATACGCTCAGCTGGTAGGACTTGAATTTTCCGCCTAAACATGTCGGCTGCGTCCATGCGCATTGCGCAGTGCATTCTGGTAATTTCTAGTTTTCTTTACAGTAGTTGTTTTTAAAATCGTTCCTTAAATAAATGAAGTCGTATTAGCATTGTTCGTCGCTTTAGTGATGTTTTTCTAAGTAATTAAGTTTATTTAAAAGTGGAGAAAGCTACAGAATCTAAATAATGGAAACCGAAATTCATATGCCCGCGAAATTGGAGAAGACACCGCGGCGCAAGAAAGATCAGCATCAGCTGAGTGGCGCAATGGACATGGACTTGTTCGTGTCACCGAAACGTCAAAAACCCGACGGTGAGAGATGTTTTTCATTATTTTTTCACTTCATTTGGTAGTTCAGTTGACTCAAAGTCCCTTTTTTCGCAATATATACATTATTAGTATGGACTGAGTCTTTATTTTGTAGAATTGGACGGATTGTCGAGCCATTTTTGTCCGTTTCTCAATTCATTGACTAGCGCTGACTTCGCTAGTGGCAAATCGCTGATTAAACATGGCGTCTTTGTTGATGCATTTTTGTTAAATATCTGATTCAAATACAAATTTAAGCACTTTTTAATCACTCTCTTTATTTGGAAGTAGTGCCGTATTCGCCTGCATTTTTTGGTCTTGGTCTTTGCTAAATTTCCTTTCGTATAATAGAAATACTTTTAGTTAAAATTAAAAAAAATTATATTTCCCATACATTTATTTAGAAAGGGTTTAACAAGTTGTTTTTTTTTTCACTTAATTTTCTGCTCAGGTGTATATTATTTTTAAACTAATTTTTATTACCTATTAATAAAAAAAAATTCAAAGTTATTATTTTATTAATAATAACAGATAGGAATTTTTTTCTGAATCTACTTAATATGTTAAATTCATATAAATTCAGAACTTTCGAACAATTTCCAATTGAATGAGTGGGAACTTTGAAGTAGATACATAATGAAAGCTGTATTAGTAGTTAGAGCTTTTATTACAGTTGGCATTTGAAAACTTGTAGCTAGAAAATAGTGCAATGTGGCTTGAATATTCTCTTTTCCTTGGCAAGGTGCAGTCTGCTTTATCTTGCAGATTTAGAAGTTACTGGGATATCGCGAAGCGGTCGAGTTCGAAAAAAGTCCTCGAAGCTTATGGACTTTGAGTCTCCTGATGACCTGGACAACAAGTACAAAAGACAGAAAGCTCAACAACTTCAAGCTCAACAATTACTGGATAGATTTGAGCAGCAACAGCAAATAGAGCAAAATCCCGGTCTGCAAGGAAATGCAACCCGACCCAGGAAAAATTCCCATGGACCTACGAGGGTTAAGGGTGAATCTCTCTCAGATAATGAAGGTCATTCTTCGGGATCTGACTCGGAAGATGGCGTTGGGATGAATGATGAAGAGCGATACAGCATGGAATCTGCTACTGACGACGACGTGGATCCTCTCATGATTGACGACAGAGAAACCGGCTTCAAGAGATTGGAACCTCCAGGTCAAGAAACCCCCTCCCAAGCTAATAGTTTGTACATGCTTGAAAAGTGCAAAAAAAAGCTTATTATTAAGGATGGCAAAATTATCGGAAGAATGAAGGCGCAAAGGAAAGACAAGGGTGTAAGTTTACAAATCGCTTTCACTTTCTATCAATTATTAAAATCTTTTAGTTTTTATTCTGTTTTATTAACGTTTGTATTCTTTTTCAGAAAACTAGATTTACTGCTTATATGCTTTGGGCCAAGGAAATCAGACAGGAGTTATTAGAACAATCTCCTTATATGGGTAAGGCTTCAATACATAATATATTCTTAGGAGTTGCAAAGAGAAAAAAAATTTCTATTTTAAAAAAATTACTTTGACAGACTTTGCTGCAATTTCAAAACGACTTGGAGAATTGTGGGCAACCGTTCCAAATCTGGAAAAATACAATTGGCGCAGACGTGCGAAGCGATTAGCTGCTAAACCAAACTCCACGCCTACAAGTAAGGATGAAGCCACGTGGAAAATGCCACCACCAGCATCACGCAAGAAATTCATTAATAAAAGTATTGAGTTCACTATTAATGTAGACCTAGACAGGGCTCGGATTTTGCTAGTTTTTCGAATGTTATTCCTATTTGTTTCACTCTTCGTATTTTTAAAATTATTTATGACTTTTTGAAAGCTTTTAGTTGCTCCGATTCCCGCTCAGAAGGTGGAAAATATTTTTTTTCTTGTATGACTACTGATGACTAGAATCTAAAATTCTGAACCACCGGATATTTCTTTTGAAATTCAAATTTCTTACACAAATATCCCCTGCAAAAGTGTACTTCTAAAAATGATACGTAAACCCCTTTCTTGCAGATGCCGGGAAGGAAACAAAGCCTTCCTCGAAGAAGATGATTCAACTTGGAGTTCCTTCAGTGATGGGAAACATGTCGATCTCTCCGACATCGAATCGAGGTGGCAAAGATTTGATAAATGAACCAGTAATTGGAACTGGGATGTATAAAGTTGTGGGGACGCAGCCAGTAGACGTTGCTGCACACTTGAAACTTCTCGGTGAGAGTTTAACGATAATTGGTGAACGGCTAAAGGAACACGAAGGTCAGATCGCGGTTTCTGGCAGTCTTTCAGTTTTACTGGATTCTTTGCTCTGTGCTCTTGGTCCTTTAATCTGTCTGACTCAGCAAGTACCTGGTGCTGACGGAGCACAGCCAGAGGTACTTTCGGAAATGCTGGATAATGTAGCTTATATTATGCCCGGTCTTTAACGCACGTATCAAAATGTACAAATATTTTCTATAACTTTAATTATAATTCAGTAATCAGTATATATGATACATAGAATCATAAGAGTAAAATTTTATTTGCAATTGTTGTACAGTTTTTCATTATGACTCAAATTGTGTGTAAGTTCATGTTAAATATAAATTTGTGAATACATCAATAATGCGAAAGCAAAATGTTTTATATATATATATATATACCTTTTACTAGTTGAAGTGAAATTTTTTCCATTAAATTCTTCTGGTGCTGGTTAATTAGCTTTCACCTTATCAGTAAAAATAAATACTTAAGTATTAAATTCTAATTAAATTATAATAATATTGTTAGTCTGGAAGAATCGGCGGACAAGTGCAAAATAGATTTTTGTCGCCATAGATGTCGTCTATTCTTCCTACACTGGGCCAAATTTTCGTACTGCCTTTCACGAAGGGCTAAAACGAAAGAAAAGGTTTTACATATTTAGAAGGAGCGGGACTAATATAAATATTAAAAATTCGAAGGCGTTGACTTTTATACTTACAGCAGGAAAAGCGGCAACCTCTCGAGAATAAGGTCGATTCCATCTGGAATTAATAACTTCCTCCTGAGTGTGAGGAGCCATTTTCAGGGGATTAATACTGGGATCAGACTTGCCGTTCTCAATATTTTCAATTTCTTTCCTTATAGCTGAAAAACATTTTCATTACTCCCAATTAAATCCAGAAACAATGAAATACCGACCAAATTCCTAAACAAAGTAAACTCACAAATAAGTGCATCGCAAAATCTATCCAACTCTCCCTTATCTTCTGATTCAGTAGGCTCAATCATCAAAGTTCCAGCAACAGGCCAACTCATCGTTGGAGCATGGAATCCATAATCCATCAATCTTTTCGCGATATCTACAGCTTCAATATTCGCAGTCTTTTTCAAGTCTCTAATATCCAAAATGAATTCGTGAGCCACCAAACCACTTCTTCCTTTATAGAGAGTCTTGTAATGATGTTCCAATCTTTTGCTCATGTAATTCGCATTTAAAATCGCCACCTGCGTCGCCTTTCGAAGACCCTTGGGTCCCATCATTTTTATATAAGCCCATGAAATAGGCAAAATTGCAGAAGATCCGTAGGGGGCAGCTGATACCGCTCCCAAACCTTGCGTAATCTTTGTTTTTCCGGTCTGTATTTCTATCACTGGATGGCCTGGTAGGAATGGCGCAAGATGTTTTTTCCTGAAAATCATAATAGAGAATGCAATCGTGATTGGGCAAGAATTTCTTTATAAATTAGAATAAATATTATAGATGTTTAAAAATATTTTACTGGTCAAGTCTGATTTTAGTTTCTGTTTCAGAATTAAAAACCTACACTCCGATTGGTCCCATTCCAGGTCCACCTCCTCCGTGAGGAATGCAGAAGGTCTTGTGAAGATTGAGATGAGAAACGTCACTTCCATAATCTCCAGGTCTGCAAAGACCAACCTGGGCATTCATATTGGCCCCATCGAGATAGACCTGACCTCCAGCTTTGTGAACCATATCACAAACATCACCAATAGTTTCTTCAAATACTCCATTCGTCGAGGGATAGGTTATCATCAAGCAAGATAAGTTGTCCTTAAACTTATCTATCATCTCTTTCAAGTGCTCGATATCAACCGATCCATCCTTGAGAACATAAATTGGCTCCACCTGCATTCCTGCCATCTGAGCCGAAGCTGGATTCGTTCCATGAGCGGAAACTGGTATCAAACAAACCTGCCGATTTTGGTTTCCCTGGGATTCATGGAAACATTGAATTGCTCGAAGCCCAGCATATTCACCCTGGGCTCCACTATTTGGTTGGAAGCTAATACTGTCATAGCCAGTTATGGCACATAAGTCCTTTTCTAATTCGGCAAATAATTGTTGGTAGCCTTTTGATTGTTCTGCTGGAGCAAAGGGATGAATATCTTTGAATCCTGAAAGACTGCAGGGCATCATTTCTGTTGTTGAGTTGAGTTTCATTGTGCAGGATCCCTAAAAGTTAAAAAAATTAACAGAAGGTTTAAGAAAAGAAGAACATTTTTAATCTTTTCAGTATATGTTTCTTACGAGAGGAATCATACTGTGGACGAGAGAGACATCCTTGTTCTCCAAAGATTTCATATATCGTACAATTCTCGTCTCAGAGTGATGGGAATTAAAAACTGGATGTGTTAGGTAATTGCTAGTTCGTTTAAAGGGAGATTTGTTCAAGTCTTTTTCCGAAATTGCTCCACTTTCGGCAATTTCTTGAACCGTGCTGTTAACTTCAAAAAGTTTGAAAAGCTCATTAACGTCCTCAATCGTAGTTGTTTCATCGAGAGATAAACCAATTAATCCATCTTCATTGTACCTGGAATATTCAATTCGTTAAGTAGGATATTCTAATCCCAGTTTAATGTAAAGAAATACATACCTTAAATTGATTTGAGCTTGAAGTGCCTTTTGTTTGACACTCTCTTGTGAACGCTTAGGTAATACTGTAATCGTATCAAAGAAATATTCATTCTCAACGGTATTTCCAGCTTTCTTTAGACCTTGAGCAAGAGCAATTGTCAAATAATGGACTCTGGTCGCAATATCTTTTATTCCCTGAGGACCATGGTAAACAGCATACATTGCTGACATATTTGCTAATAAAGCTTGAGCTGTACAAATATTGCTCGTGGCTTTATCTCTTCTAATGTGTTGTTCTCTAGTTTGAAGAGCTAGACGATAAGCATCTTTTCCAGCTGTATCTCTTGTCACTCCAACCACTCTTCCTGGCATTAATCTAACTAATTTTTGACGACAGGCAAAAAATCCTGCATGGGGTCCTCCATAGCCTAAAGGAATTCCAAATCTTTGACTGGTTCCTACACAAATATCTATATCGTATTCTCGAGGTGGTTGGAGAATTGCTAGTGCCAGTAAATCAGCTGCTGCGCAAACTAATGTCTGAAAAAATTTGTAGTCAATTTTAAAAGTAATTCTGTCTGTTAGCATTTAGTTTTAATCAAATTTTAACTTGAATATTTTTATACTGTTCTTATAGCTTACTTATTTATTTTAATTTACTTACACCATCCTCGTGGGCTTTATTTATAATGTTTGTAAAATCGTAGATGGATCCCCTTGTGTCTGGATATTGTAAAAGAATTCCTGCAATATCTTTTTCGCTTGTATTAACATTGAAGACATCTCCAATTTCTAGAGTTAATCCTAAAGAAGTTGCTCGAGTAGCAATTACACTAATTGTTTGTGGGTGGGCCTTATCAGATACAAATAATTTTTTTCGTTTATTGTGTCTATAAGCAAGAGCTAAAGCTTCTGCAGCTGCAGTTCCTTCATCTAAAAGCGAAGCATTTGCAATTTCCATTCCTGTGAGGTCACAAATCATCGTTTGGTAGTTTAATAAACCTTCTAATCTGCCTTGAGCTATTTCTGGCTGATATGGAGTATACTGTGTCGTCCTAATTAAAAAGTTGAAATTAATCACACTATTTTTCAACCATCAACTTTTTTTTACAAAATATTTATTAATCTTAGATTTCACATACCATCCAGGATTTTCAAACATATTTCTCAGAATTGAATGTGGGATACAGCAATTATAATATCCCATTCCGATATAAGTTTTCCAGACTTCATTTTTTTTCGAAATTTCTGTAATTCTTTTTAACAATTCGTACTCCGCTAAAAGTGGAATTAAAAACGATCCCATTAGATTTGAAAATCTAAATTAAATTAAGAATTAAAATTAAATATGTAACAAAATGGTAAAAAAAATGTTAGCAGAGGAAATCACGTGAATTTGAATCTTCAAACACGAGCACGACCTTTAATCCATGACCTAAACCGATAGGAATCGTTTGTTTACAGGGGCACGTATCTTTTATCTACAAAATTTATTTTGTAGACTATAGTGTTAAAAAAAAAAAATACATTTCAAGTAGGAAATTAAACAAATTTTAATTAATCTTAAATAATACTTGTGAAATTTAAAGGAATTACAAACTAATAAAATTTGCAGTAAGTATTAAATTTTAATACATAAAACTTGAGAGCAGATAAAAAATTGTGAATAAAGAACTTTACTGTAATAACTAGCGTTTCTCATATATTTCAATATAAAACTAGTTAAATATATCTTGGTTTGACCTCTCATAGATACTAAAAAAGGTCAATTCATTACTAAATGTCTCGTGAACGGTCACGTTTGAAACTACAAGAACATTTGTACTATTTAATCGCTTATCATTCAGTCCGACTATAAAAAGGAAACTAAAATAAAAATCCGCTACTTACTGACAGGTTTTTCGATATCTAAATCGGTTTTGCAACGAATATTAATCGGTACAGCTGTCGCAGTCAATTCCTCGAGTGACTACAAAAAATATCAATATTAAATTCTAAACATTTTTTATAATTTATAATTTTATATTTTAACTTCCTCTTTCAAAATTAATTCTTTTGCGTAATTAAACTTAATTTGTTATAAAATAAAAATTTGAACAGGTTTGAAAAAAATATGAATAAAAAGTAATCTAAAAATTCTTTTCTAATTTAAATCATTCATTTTTGCAGGTTTTATATTTCTAAATCACCTTAAAATCGAGTTTTTTCAACATAGCCTTTTGATCGACAGCCCTGGGACCAATGTGCCTTGCTTCAAATTCGTCCCGCTCGGGAAAATGTTTCTCAAATTTAGTAATCTGCACATGATTTAATTTGATCTCCCGTACGTGTTTTTTAACACCTTCCCGCACTCGTAAAAGTCTGGCGTTCCCTGAAAACTTTAGACAACACTGCATCGTTACTTTCGCACTTTTTAACAATTTTCAATTCAAAACCACCAAAACTTGAAACCAAAATTAAACTCCACGCATGGTAGTTTTCCTAGACAGCACGATACTAAGTAGTGGCAATGTGAACTCAGATTTTATACTCACGTGCAGATTTATCACCCACCGATGTCACAACTTGTAGATTACAATTTGAACTTTCTGAACCCTGATACACTAATTCTTTTTTTTTTTTGCTGTTTTGTCAACACTCTCTTAAGACAGAAACCTTTAGTACTAAACATACCATAAAATAAATCAAATCGGTATCTTTTAAGAAATTAGACAATCGTTTACACAAACTGTAATCCATAGAAATTTATTTAAAGTATGTTTAACACAATTTTAAATAAAGTAAAGAATCTCTGAATTGTCACTTCTAACTGGAATGAATTCATGAAATGAAATAAAAATTATTTGTAAAAAAAAAAGAATGTCATTTGTTCAACTATTAGAAAACGTCTTGAATTGAAAAATCTTTAAACCAGTTTTGAAACTAATGTTAAAGTTTTAAACCTATTTCATAAACTTAGAAGCCTGCTGGGTAAGAATTTTTGCGGAAGATTTTGCATCGAGGAAGAGAGATCCGACTTCATCGACATCTTCTTTTTTAATATTCGTCCTCCCGTTGACTTTGGCTGTTAATGCAGCTGGAGTGAGAAGTTGCACTACGTATCTTAGGGTCGTCTTCGTGCCAAGTTCTCCAAGCGTTGAGAGAGCTTCGTCCTCGACCTGTAAGCCTTCAGTTGCAGCTCTAAGTTTGATAATTTGCTCCATTTCATTCCTGGCGTAGGGAAGAGTCTTAATTATTAAAAGTCGGTCGAGTAAATCGAGAGGAATTCCGTGAGGGGAAGTGATGTCTTCTGTTCCTCTGACTATACATTTTCCTCGATTTGTAGCGAAAATTACGATTGGAGCAATCGCACTTTCGAGGGCACGATGAAGGTAAGTAAAGGTCTCAATGTCTAGCATGTGAACCTCGTCTATGAATAAAACTCCGGGCACCAACTCTGCTATTCCTTGATCTATATATTTGTTGACCACTTTGTTTATTTCCTTCCTCAGCTTATCTAAAAAAAATAATGAGAATTATAAATTCTTATGAGGGAAGTATAATAATTTTGTTTATGTATACTTTCTAAAAAATGTATAAACCTGTAATTTCAGTTTTTTTTGGCTTCATTAACTGGCCCATCATCGACATAATATCCTGGCCTCCCTGAGGTCTCGCGTTTGCAGCATCTAAGTCGTGAAGAGTAACATCCTGAATAACTTCTTTTTTCTTGTGAACATCACCCTTAGGTAAGGGAACATATTCTTCAGCTTCCAGATCGAATTCCGTGGCGAAATTATCGCTTCTTCCTTGTCGTTTGACAGCTCCGCTATTTGCCTCAATGTAAATTACGTCTCCGGTTTCAACTTTTTCTTTTTGAAGAGACTCGTAAATAGAAGGATCTAATTTTAATTGTTTCGTTCCTTTTGCTGTTTTGAGTCCTACTATAACATGGGAAACAGTTTTTCCATATCCACCCATTGGATTCTCAGTTTCTATGGGAGTTAGTTCGGTGACCTCGCCCTCATAAACTTCCTTGGTTTCCTTAATTCTGAGACCGATTGCTCGTCGAAAATTTTCCATAAGAACCTCAGTTTTTTTTATTTCTGAAGAATAGACTTCTGAGCCTACCATCGGACAGAAGGGAACTTTGTTTCCTAATTCTTGTGCTATTGCTAGGGCAATAGCGGTTTTTCCTGTACCTGGAGGACCTGCTAAGAGCACTGCTCGACCAGCCATCTTTTTGGATCTTATCATGTCTACGACAATTCCGGCAGCCTGAAAATTAAAATCTTTAGTGGAAAAAAGTTGAAAAAATAAGAATTAACTTTGGAAGCATTTGAATTAATCATTAAAATAATACTGGAACATGTAATTTTATACTAAATGTAAACATAATAAACATCTATTTTTTTCAATAAATTTATATTTTTCATTTGTTAAACAAACTGTTAATTTTACCGTAAAAATATAATTTATATATAAAAGCCGGCGGTACAAAGTGAGGAGGTTATATTGCCCCATGAAATGGAAAATGTTTTAAATTCAAGAAATTATAACAAAATTGATTTCATAGTTTGTACATAATAATACAAATTAGCCTAAAGCAAAAGAAATTAGCTGTTATGTATCATTTAAATAATAAATCCGAAAAATGAATCCTAACCTCTCTGGCCATTTGCTGTCCAACGAGTCCTGCTGCCATTTGATTTGCTACTCCATTTTCGTCAAGTCCCAAGCCTTTAATATGCGTGTGGGCGGAAATTCTTTGCGTTTTTGCTGTACTTTTTACTTCCTCGATCTTCATGATTGATTAATGAAAAAATACTCAATAGACAGCAAAAGCGTGTGAAAACTGAAGTCTGAAGTGTCTGAACTCTGAACCAAACTTTGCTTCACTTTGCTTTGCTTGTTTCAGTTTCAGAGAATGAGTTGTTAATTGTTTAGTTCTGGCAGATTAAAGGTCAGTCCACAATGGTCCACAATAGGATGATCGAACCAGATCGAACGAACAACCGAAACCAACCGAAACTTGCCGAAATAACAAAACAAAACACAGAAACAACGTGATGACAGAGTGATGACACTGGTGATGACACAGACGTAACCAAAGTCAGCCAGATATGCTGATATGCTTGTAAGATGCTTGTAAGTTTGGCCGGTAACGCTGGTAAGGCAATCGTAAGGCCACCCAAATGAAAATAGCCGTAACGCCCGTAACTGCATTTCGATCATGTTTCGGATGACACCTGTCACTTTTTTTGTAACTAAAATAAAATTCATGAAAGCAAAATTTCTAGTTATGTTTATAAACATGCGCTGATAAATGCGATATAGGTAATAAATGTTATGAATCTAACTAGAAAAAAGAGCTTTATAGAATTTTATTTTAGATATAAAAAAATGACAGTTGACTTATCCGAAATGCAGTTACGGCTATTTTCATTTGGTGAGCAAGAGGAATTAAGGAATTACTGTATCAGAGACTGTATGCACAATTTATGTATGGAGTTTCTACTCTATACATCCCCTGTCATAGTTCTTCATCTAAGGAGCGTCGCCGCGTCGTCGGTCGTCGTCACATAACTGACATAACTCACACTGACTCACATATAGAGGGTCTAGAGACAGAGAGAGACAGTGTGGTAACCGAGCTTGACTTTGGTTTGACCTTGCTTAAAAACAGGTATCTCGTGCTGATTGGCTCCGCCATAGATAGGGCCCTTCCGATACAGGGTGTCACAAAAGTTCCGGGACGGCTAGATATTTCCTTCAGGTAAGATATTTTTTGGGGAGGTGAAGGCAAAGGTGAAGGTCATTCTTTAAGTAATTTTCTGGTAATTTTCAACGAGGAATTATAGTTATCAATAGTTATTTTTGAAAAAGTGTTTGTCTTTTAGAAAAATTATTGAATTTATTATACGTAAAACTTTCTAATTTTATTGATTTTTGATTCCTATGTTATATTATATTAAAAGTGTTTATCGGTTTTTGAATCGTTTATTAGGTTTATCGTTTTGAATCGAATATATGACGTTTATGTCATTAAATGTTTAAGGTTACATTATTAATTGTGTTAACTGTGTGCATTTTCGCAATGTTTGCCATTTATTAAAATTGATATACACCAATATATACACTCATCGTCATATATGCCTTAACATTTGTCTCTCGCTCCCATTCGTTTGTTTCAAATTTGAGGGAGTGAGATGCGAATATGACAAATGTTAAGGCATATATATGACGATGAGTGTACAACCATGGTACAACCAGAGTACAACATAAATCATGATGACTTGCTGCATTTTATACTGCAACAAATATTGCAAAAAAGTGTTCGTTCGAAAGCTTTTCCAAAAAATGAAAAGCTTCCTGAATTGTGGCTGAGAAATTTTAATCCTCAAGATTGGATACCAAGTGCATCTCGTCACGGGTTTGTGAAGTAAAATCTGTAGAATATTAGAATATAAATAATATTATAAACAAAATTTATTTCTAATTAATTTAATTAAAGATGCACTTTTCGCCTGCTGAGAAGTGGGCAATGAAAATAGTCTTAGAGATGAGATGCTATTCAAACAAATAATACTTTTTAAAAAATGTTTAAAAATAAATATTTCTTAAAGTATTCCTTCACTGACTAATTTACAATATTTAAATGATTTTTTAAATATCTTTTTGTATAATTGCAATAAATAAATTAAAAATTTGATTTAAAAAACGCGCGCATTTCACTGACTTCCAATTCCGGTTCGTCTACCAATCAAAAAGATAACACACATTGTCTCAACGCTCCTTTACCTAAGCATCTCTAGGCGAAACGCGAACCCCGCGAAGACGCGAACCTTCCCTAACAATGGCGGCTTCCGAGTTCCGATTGCCACACTGTCTCATTAGGCTGTCTCTACTTCTAGACTCTAGAGTCTAGATCTAGACCCCTCGGCCTGCCTCGGCCCTCTGTATCGTCCTTATCGTTACATCGTCACATTTTCATTAAAAGCAATGAAAAGCATTCAGAAGTTATAGGTTATTTTTGTGGTTTGTGTCGTATTTACCGATTAATTTTTGCAAATATTTAAGTATCTTTGATTTAATCTAGGGCATCGAATAAAAAGAGGTAAGTTTTTCAGATTTGAATTCTGGTATATATTTTTGAATTCCGATGTTTATGAAAGTAATAATAGTAAAATACTCTTTAATAATATGTAGGTGAGCTGTGGTAATTCACTCGTATAAAAGCTGTAAAAGAAAATTTGCTAATTGCATATTGCCTGATATTGCATCTTTCTCTAATGTTAGAATATGTAGATTACGAATTTTAAGCATCAGGGGAAATGATTTCAAAAGTACGTTTTTAGCATCAGGAAATTAAAATAATATTAATTATCTGTCAGTGACTCTTATCGAAATTATTGCAATATACGTAACCGTCACTTTAGGATCAAACAAAATAAAAAATTTCATTGCAGAAACAATAAGGCAAATAATTTGCATGCTTTGAGAATGTAATAATACTTAAGCTCATCTAAACTTACTGTTCACCAAAAAATCAATTGTTTCTTTAGTACATATAGTAATAATGGTAATAACAAAGATAATTTGGCAACAGGTTAGATTTTTTCCTTATTATGCATATTCAAATTTGACTTATTCTTATTTATTTGCTAATTGGCTAATTATCTATATAAAATTGTGATTTGTCTTATATTCTAAGTATATCAATTTTGTTGAGTTTATTTTTATTTTACTGATGCTATTTTAACTTTTAAATCCTAACGAAATTAGTCATTTGTTACATATTTTTTATTTATTAAAAATTTTGTTTCAGAAGAAGCGGTTTCAATCGCCAAACGCGATGGCGGCCATTGAGATTCCTCTCCGGGATACGGACGAGGTAATTTTTCAATTTATTAGTAACAATTATCTACAAGTTGACTATAAATTAATTTTATTTTACTTTTTCTATCCAAATCAGGTGATCGAATTATATCCCGATCAACTTCCTGATGGTGATGAGGTTCTGGGAATTTTGCGTCAGGAAAGTGCGAGTCTTCATATCTGGGTCACTTTGGCTGTAAGTCTACCTCTGACAATTCCTACGAATATTTTCAATTTCAAGGTTATTGTGGAATAAAAAATATTCTCGTTTTAGCTTGAGTATTATAAACAAGGCAAAATCGATGACTTCATCAAGATCCTTGAGTCTTCTCGACTCGATGCAAACACAAACTACCGAGACTTTGAAAAAGATCAGATGCGAGCTCTCGACATGTTGGCTGCTTATTATGTCCAGGAAGCCAATCGAGAAAAAAATAAAGACAAAAAGCGTGATCTATTCACCAAAGCTACTTTGCTCTATACCACAGCCGATAAAATCATCATGTACGATCAGGTAAATAAAAATAAAAGGAAACATTTTCGTTGGAAATATTTCAATTTGGTTCTATATATCATAGTTTGGGGATGGGTAGATTTTTGCATTAGGAAATAATGAAAACTTAATCATTTCTCTTTACAGAATCACTTACTTGGTAGAGCTTATTTTTGTCTTCTCGAAGGCGATAAAATGGAACAAGCAGACGCTCAGTTCAATTTTGTACTAAATCAATCTCCCAACAATATTCCTTCTCTTCTTGGAAAAGCCTGCATTGCATTTAACAAAAAAGATTATCGTGGCTCTTTAGCATTTTACAAAAAGGCCTTGAGGACAAATCCCAGGTGTCCAGCGGCTGTGAGACTAGGAATGGGACACTGTTTCATGAAGATGAACAACCCTGAAAAAGCTCGCCTCGCCTTTGAAAGAGCACTTGAATTAGATAGTCAATGTGTTGGATCTCTCGTTGGACTATCTATTTTGAAGTTAAATCAACAGCTTCCAGATAGCATCAAATCTGGTGTTCAAATGCTTTCCAAAGCTTACACCATAGACTCGACAAACCCGATGGTTCTTAACCATTTGGCGAATCATTTTTTCTTCAAGAAAGACTACAACAAAGTTCAGCATCTTGCCTTGCATGCTTTCCATAATACCGAAAATGAGGCAATGCGAGCTGAGAGTTGTTACCAACTTGCAAGAGCTTTCCACGTACAAGTATGTTATATTTTTGTGATTTTTAGAAAAATTGAAACAAGTGTTTAATAATTTTTTTTCTGATTTTAGGGCGACTACGACCAAGCCTTTCAGTATTATTACCAGGCGACCCAATTTGCTCCGGTTGCCTTTGTACTTCCGCACTTTGGTTTAGGACAGATGTATGTTTATCGAGGAGATTCTGAAAACGTAAGGGTTTTTATCCATAGACATGTATGTTAATTGATGAGCGTTCAATCTACTCTAAATGTGTGATTTTAAATTCCAGGCGGCCCAGTGTTTCGAAAAAGTTCTCAAAGCACAACCGGGAAACTATGAAACAATGAAGATCCTCGGGTCTCTGTATGCAAATTCTAGTTCTCAATCGAAAAGGGACATCGCGAAAAATCATCTCAAAAAAGTGACTGAGCAACTTCCTGACGATGTAGAAGCCTGGATAGAATTGGCACAAATCCTGGAACAATCAGATTTAACTGGTTCTTTAAATGCTTACGGAATAGCAACCAAAATTCTGAAAGAGAAAGTTAATGTCGATATCCCACCTGAAATTCTAAACAACGTTGGATCCTTGCATTATCGGTATGTATATAAATTTTAAAAATCATAAAATTGTTTACCATAAAGAGGTAGTCGTATGCTAGTGCTTGAATTTACCTTTTATATTTGATTTTATAATTTTGAACAGTCTTGGAAACTTGGAAGAAGCAAGGAAGAACTTGGAAGAATCCTTAAGTCGTGCCAGCCAGGAAGCTAAACACGATCCTGGATATTATAATTCAATATCTGTGACCACTACTTTTAATTTAGCAAGATTGAACGAAGCTTTATGCATTTTTGATAAAGCTGAGAAATTATACAAAGATATTTTAAAGGAGCATCCGAATTACGTGGACTGTTATTTGCGATTAGGATGCATGGCTCGAGACAAAGGACAAATTTATGAAGCTTCTGATTGGTTCAAAGATGCGCTTAGGATCAACAACGAACATCCAGACGCGTGGTCTTTACTTGGAAATCTTCATTTGGCTAAAATGGAATGGGGTCCTGGACAAAAAAAGTTCGAGAGAATCCTGAAAAGTGCGAGTACGTCCAATGATGCTTATTCTTTAATTGCTCTGGGTAATATTTGGTTGCAAACTTTGCATCAGAGTGGAAAAGATAAAGACAGAGAAAAGAGGCATCAGGAACGAGCTTTAACAATGTACAAAACGGTAATTTTAATTTATAATTTGTTTTTAGAAAACTTAATTTTTTATTCTAATTTTTGAAATGTCCTTTCTAGGTTCTGAGAAATGATCCGAAAAATATTTGGGCATCAAATGGAATTGGTGCAGTTCTTGCCCATAAAGGTTGCGTGAATGAAGCCAGAGATATTTTCGCTCAGGTCAGAGAAGCGACAGCAGATTTTTGTGACGTGTGGCTTAATATTGCTCACATTTACGTCGAGCAAAAACAATATGTCAGCGCGATTCAGATGGTAAGATTCTTAAAATAAATAAACATATTTTTTTTAATTTAATAGAAGGAACTATTTCTCTTATTTTGTAATTGAAAAACGTTGCATCTTTTATTTTTAGTATGAAAATTGTTTGAGAAAGTTCTACAAATATCACCATGTGGAAGTTCTTCAATATCTTGCACGCGCCTATTTTAAAGCAGGAAAACTACAGGAGGCAAAAATGACTCTTTTGAAGGTATTTTATATTTTCAAGAAAAGTCTAAATGTTTTTAATTTTCTCGAAATTAATTTTCTTAGTTATTAATGACAATTACTTTATCTTGCAGGCCCGAAAAGTAGCTCCTCAGGACACTGTATTACTCTACAACATTGCCTTAGTCCTTCAAAAACTCGCCACTTCAATTTTGAAGGACGAAAAGTCAACACTTACAACTGTGTTACAGGCAGTACATGAACTTGGGCTTTCGAATAAATATTTCCAATACTTGGGTACGCATGGAGACAGAATGGAACAGTTGTCAGAAGCAGAATCAAAAAGGTGTCAAGACCTACTTTCCCAAGCTCAATATCATGTCGCAAGAGCTCGAAGGTTGGACGAAGAAGAAAAATTACTCCGAAAAAAGCAGGAAGAAGAAAGGTAAGGGATTGAGAAATCTAATTCAAGAAATTATTTATTACCTATATGTTCTTTATTTTATTTCTATTTTTACAGACAAGCTTTCAAGCTTCGTCAAACGGAAGAACAACAAAAACTGGAAGAAATGCGTCGTCAAAAAGAAGAAGAGATGCTCCAAAAACGTCAGGAGTATGTCGAAAAAACGAAAAATGCTTTGTTCTTTAATGATATGCCCCAAGAAAAGAAAAGCAAAGGAAAGAGAGGCAGAAGCGAGCAGTATATCAGTGACAGCGGTGGTTCTGGAGGAGAAGAAAGAAGAGAAGAAGCTCCTAGAGAGAAGAAACGAAGAAGAAAAACAAGTGGTGATAGAAAACAAAAAGGAAAAGGAAAGAAGAGAAGACCTATGGGAAGTGGAGAAAGTGCTGCAGGTAATTTTATTTGTTTTATTTATCAGTTTATTATTGATTACATACTTTTATTTGAGATTTATGTTATATTATATTATACGTTCTTTTTTAACTTTTGAATTTATATTTAGGTTCAGAGAGCGATAGATCGAGAGCCAAGAGAGCAAAGAAACCAGGCAGCTCTAGAAAATCAAAGAAGTTTGTTCTGGAAACTCCTAAAAAAGGAAGAATTATTTCTAAGGAGACTATTTCCACGAGCGAGTCAGAAAGTGAAACTGAGCACCGTAAAATTTCTGGCGGGTAAGTAAATCATAAAGAAATAACTGTCCTAGATTGAAGCGAAAGTCTTAATTTGAAAACAAGTTTTTTTTGAATTTGCAAAAAACTAAATTTGTCATAATTTTATAATTTAAATGATTTAATCTGTTTTATTTTTAGGGATGATAGTGATAAAGCAGGACCAAGTGGAAAGCGAAGGATTCTCTCCGACTCGGAAGGATCTCGTTCCAGATCACGTTCAAGATCGCGTTCCAGGTCGCAATCACGATCCAGATCAAGATCGGGATCTGAATCGAAAAAGAGTCGTTCGCGTTCTAGATCAAAGTCTGGATCCAGAAAGAGTTCCAGATCAAGATCAAGATCATCGTCCGGATCAAGATCACGTTCAAACAGTGGATCAAGAAAATCCAGATCTCGTTCCAGATCAGGATCTCAAAAGAGTAGATCTCGTTCTAGATCTGGATCTCGAAATAGCAAATCGAGATCCCGCTCAGGATCGAGGAAGTCTGGTTCTCGATCTCGATCGCGATCGCGTTCAAGCGATCGCGTTTCGCGTTCAAGGTCAGGATCAAGAAAATCCAGATCTCGTTCAAGATCAGTATCAAGAAAATCCAGATCTCGTTCAAGATCAGGATCAAGAAAATCCAGATCTCGTTCAAGATCAGGATCAAGAAAATCCAGATCTGATTCAAGGTCAGGATCAAGAAAATCCAGATCTCGTTCAAGATCAGGATCAAGAAAATCCAGATCTGATTCAAGGTCAGGATCAAGAAAATCCAGATCTCGTTCAAAATCAGGATCAAGAAAATCCAGATCTCGTTCAAGATCAGGATCAAGAAAATCCAGATCTCGTTCAAGATCAGGATCAAGAAAATCCAGATCTCGTTCAAAATCAGGATCACAAAAAAGTGGATCTCGTTCAAGGTCTGGATCGAGAAAAAGCGGATCACGGTCGAAATCTGGTTCACCAAAAGGTGGATGTCGATCAAGATCTGGTTCCGCGAAAAGTAGGTCTCGTTCAAGATCCGGATCACCCTAGTAGTCATCTACATGTAAAAAAAACTGTGTATAATATTACGTCAATGATCTTGACGTTCTGGATGCAGAAAGTTAAAAGCTTAAACAATTCTATAAAAATACATTATGTTAATGGTAATGTTTTTTTAACAATCATAAAAATCTAGAATTGAATTACGTATAATAAAAGGTCGGATGGCGTTTTAGAAAGAACTGATTTTGTTTTTCATATCCTTTCTCATTTTTTCCTTACTCTTAGATAAAAATCCAGGTTTCTGATACAAATTTTGGTTTTATCGACACCCGCATGTTTTCATTTTGAAAATTGAATATATTTACAAAAAAATTAGTTTAATATTGATTGATGTGAGAAAGATTTGATATGTCGCGGTATTTCATATGTGAAAGGCACATGCGCGACTACACTGAGTGCTGGTGCCCTGTTGGCTGGTGCATGTGACGTATGTGTGAAATCTACCAATAAAATATCGTGTGCAACAGTGAGGAGTGTAAAGCGGCATTTATGATTGGTTGATTTTCTTAAATTTACCTTAAGTCTTTTAAGTGAAGACTTAAGTAGGTAGCTTGCTTTTCTTGAAAATCAAGAGATGTCTCACATCCTTCAAAGCAATGAAATATCTCTCTCAAAAGTGGTGATATCAAAGCCTGGTTAGTATATAAGGACGTCGCTTACATTACTCTTCAGGGTCCGAAGCACCTGGGAAAAAAGCTACGATGATATGTTTGAACCATAAATACGCTACTCTACTTCGATTGAAATCAACAGTCCCTGCCCTAGGTGTGTCTTTGACCTTTTGCATCCGCGAACATTGATTTTTTTTTAATTTGCAAATATATTTATTTTACTCAAGAGATATCTTTATAAAATTACTTTTAAATCAAAACTTTTTTTTGAAACTTTAAAATTATTTAAAACAAAAATTTTAATTAAAACTGAAAAATAACTTTATAGACAAATTAATTGACCTGAGAAATTTCTAAGAAAAATAATTTATTCACAAATAAGTGAATACAGTCTTTATATAAAATATTTACATTTTGTATAAAGGCTTTCGTTCTTCTACTGATGAATGAGGTAATAAACTCTTGTTATTCTGCATCTAAAATAAAACAAAATTATTCAAGGTTTTCTAGCCACTTAACAGATATTTGTACTTGAATTTCTTTTCTTTTCCTGACCTTAACGTGAGCATATAAAATAATACCGATGAGGGTCAAGGTAATTCCTATTAATTGATTTATAGCTAGAGATTCGTGAAATATAATTGAGCCTCCTAAAAGCAATAGACAAAATTTGGAATGTCCAACCATGTTGTAACTGATTTCAAAATTAAGGAATTTACAGTAATTTGCAGTTTTGAGATACTAAATTAAATAGCAACGGCAGAATATATTTTAATCAATTTAGACCCTGCTCAATATGTATATGTAATTTAATTTATGCGAAAGGATACGTTAATGGAGAAGTATATCCAATTATCCAGTAGGATGTTAGGTTCACAAAAAATGCAATGATTCCTGACAAAAGAACCATTATCTGCAAAATAAAAATATTAATATTAAAGAAACGTCTTTGTAGATGTAAAAGGTAAAAATACTGATCCTTACAATATCAATAAAGGACCATTTAAGTGTGAACGTGCTTCCCACTGGTTCGAAAATGGGAATAACAGACCAAAGCATAATTGCCGATAATGGTGCTTGGTAATACAAAAGCTGCATTGGATCCATTTGAAATTCTTTCTGCTTTCTGTTGACCAGCTATAAAAATGTAAAAACGATATTTATTCATTTTATATTTTCAAGGAACTAAAAAAGTACAATAATGTATTTCAAAATCTCTTACAACTTGATAAAGAGATGTAACAAGAACTCCTAACGTAGCATAGAAAGTTCCCAGAATATTGAACTGAATATCATAATAAAAATTGATAACAACACCAAGGATAATTGGTATCAGAGTCAGCTTAACCACAGTACTAAAAGTCTTTTTATAAAAAATTATTTGCATGAAAATAACACATGGTGTTGTCAGCATTTTGGCAATTTGATAAGTGCCAACAGTGTTATGGGCTAGACTCAAATTAGTGAAAACAACAAATCCACAAAATGTCATAGCAATGAGAATCATTTCCTTGAGAGCGACGTCCTTAATAGAAAAAACGTCCATCCTCTCACAAAGTAATAATCCGATAAAAGTTATTAAAAAATGTATCATAGAGAGAGTGATGTTTGGAAATCCAGTGTGTACATAAAGCCATTTGTTGAGGAGAACAATTATTATTGAGAAGAAGATATTTAATACTAAATATATTGCCGTCAGCTTCTTGTTTCTCATTTTCATAAATTACTTATTTAAGTATAAGCAAAAAATCAAATTTATCATATTTAAACGCCAACATTACTAATTAGGTTAGGAATTACAAAGTTATTTAATAGAATCTGAGAGTATTCGTTTTATTAAGTGTATTTTTTGAAAGAAACTCATATTAAATTTTATTTTTGAACTCTGTTGATAATAAAAAACACTTAGAACAAGTAGAATTTGCAGAATATAATAATTAACAATTTCTGTGAAGACACAAAAACCACAAAACACAAAACGCACAAAACTGCGGGATCTTTAAAATATTGTTTTCTGTGATGAC
>JAUEJJ010000044.1:1898865-1932203 GCA_032164275.1 Synergus coniferae | reverse complement strand
CTGTGAAGACACAAAAACCACAAAACACAAAACGCACAAAACTGCGGGATCTTTAAAATATTGTTTTCTGTGATGACTCTAGTCTGGTGGGGAGTGGTCTTCTGCTAGTACACTAGCGTTTCTTGTGGAATTAAGTAAAACTAAGATAATTTTCGTTTCGCTTGGTGGCTTGGCGCGCCGAATTTTGTCAACGGTTTGAAGAGATAAATTTCTATTTTTGTGCTGGTTCAATGAAAAATTAATTAAGTGAAGTGGTTTTAAGTGAACTAATACGATGGAGTTTCCCCTCGGATACAGGGAAGTTATTCCGGACCAAACTCTGCCCGAAAAATGGAAGGAAATCACTTTGAATACCGGTTTGTGAAACATAACCCTTTTTTTCGATTTTTCAAAATATATTCAAATTTACTGTTTATCGTGTAAAAAACCAACATTAGAACGTTTTCCTGGGTCTTGAATTATTATCTTTATTTAAATATATATAATTGTTACTTTAAAACTTAATCTTGACCTGGAAAAACTTGTTTTGGGAAACGTGACTATCTAACCTCAAATTCAAATTTTACGACCTTGAAAGCTTGAAAGTTTTATAATTTTATTATTCTTTTTATCGCAGTTATTATTAATATTTTATTAGAATATTTAACTACAAGTGTATTTGTTAACTAAGTCAAAATAATATATTTCAAAATTGACATAATTATGTTTTTAAACAGTGTTTGTTGTTATAATTCTTATAATTAAGGTGTTTTAATTAATATAAACTATTTAAATAATTTCCAACAGGTGGAAGTCAAAGTACTTTGCAGGATATCAAAGTACCAGAAAGAGCTGGCGGTTATTCGTACAAAGACTGTTCAAAGTATTTTACAAGGAACAGGTTTATTTACTGGCGTATTTCTCACGATATTCTGGAGTTGGTGGAACACAGTTTAGATGTAAATCTAGCGAACTGCAGAGTGAGATACAAGTTTACAGATACACCAATTCTAGACGGAATTTCTATTCACGAAACCGCAAATTCTATTGTAATATTGGTCGCCACAGTTTCCAGCGTACACAAACTTACTTTTCCTCATCCTGATAAAATTCACAAACAAGTAATATTCCATATTTCAATAATTTGTTACAATCTGTATAATGAGAGTATTTTCATAAATATTTCTCACATTTCAATTAATTTTTAGGAACCCCTGCTTGGCGCTCATCCAGATTTGAGTATCCAGTCAATTTTCAGCGAAGCCTCCGTACAAACTGCAAGAGATCCTCACACATTCCACTTGATTCCAACCGCAGGAACAACAAGTAATTTTTTTAAAAACTTATTTTAAGTCTCATAACTTGATCGCTATAAGAAATATAAAAAAATGAATTATTTGCAGACTCTCCAGTACCACACGCAGCTGCGTCATGGCTAACTCTTCCACAAGACGAAGCACTTTACGCTCTAGCTTACAATTCAGGAACAATACTTATACTAAGACTCGATACAGTAACTGGCCTTGTGCATACGAGCGAATTAAAACAAGATTCGATGATGCCTCGATTTTTAAGTGGAATAGCCACTGCCTTTCGAGGTCGAAGTTCTGAGGGTCAGGTCGCAATGGCACTCGCCATTCACACTTGTGGCAACGATACCTACTTATTTGCTCTTTGTCGAGAGGGAAATGTTCGGATGTGGTCTTGCAACAAAGCTCAGTGCATTGCAGTTGCAGACGTTGCAATCGACAACAAAATCGCTTCCCAAGGAGTTCAAGGTCATGTCTTAAGAAAAGCAGTAAGCTCTGAAAATGAATTTTACTTAGCAACCTACTTAAAATTTGGAACTGGCTGTGAATTCAGCATCCTCAAACCAATTCAGGATGCTGGAATTTTCAAATTTATTCGAGTTTGCACCCTTTTCGCCCCCGATCAACACCTGGTTGACTTTTCTTTTACAACAACTCGCCTCTGGGCTGTTTGGAGAACAACTGACATGGACACAGTCGCTGTAACTCACGCACAACTTCCACTAACTGGAGCCCAAATAAATTCCGAATGGGAGACTGCAATTCTAGACCCAATTCCGGACAGAGATTACATTGTTAGTGATCCTGGAACTGATCCAAGACAAGCCTACATCAATTTTATTTTCCATCCTGGTCAGTTTTCCTTATCTGACATAACGAGAGCCCTCAGCATTTATCGAAGATCGAACCTAATTGCTGATATGACTCTTTCCCCTGCGGTTTTAAAAGAACGAGTTTGCATGGCTGTAGAAGCAGAAATTCAAGCCGAAGTTATGGATTATGAATTGATGGATGAAGATTATCTGGAAATAGCGAATCGTTGCTGGTCCAAGTTTTATTCTTGTGTGATTCAATATCACGTTAATGGTTCGAGACCAGAAGGTCTCTTATTGTTGCAGAATGTTTATGGAGTAGCTTTATTGAAAAAATCATCATTTTCGCTTTTGAGACCAATGGAGGCTTTGGAACACTTGATGTTATCAAATGAAAGAAGCTACGTATCGAGATTTAAATCTACTCCTGTACTTTCTCAGGATGAGGATATTTGCCAAGATTTGATTACACTTATGTCGGCACTTGTTATGTTAGAGGAACAGATTTCAGAGGAACTGAAAACTACTATTGAGAGGGAATTATATCATCTAAGGAGTCCGGATATTATTGTTGAGGATCTGCTGTCAAGACTAATTTTGGAACCAGATGATCCCGTGAGTTATCTAGTTTAAATAGAAGGTTGATAACTCTAATCATGATTATAATTTAATAATATAATCTAACTCATTTTATTAATTTAATTTCTTGCAGCTTCTGGATTATGATTTCCAAACCGAACTAAATCACAAATTGGAGAACGTGAATGACGTGTCAGGTGCCATGGCGATGCTTTTGGAAGCTCTGACTTACGATTTGGGTCAACCCAATAAATTAGAACTCGAAAACCATCAAGAAGCATCTCGAGCTTTAATTAACGTCAGTCACTTGTTCGGAAGTCAATTAGGAATTTCTACAATGGCTGAGAGCGTTACGCAAATTACTCTTCTACGGTTTTCAATTTGTAGAAATTTATTGATTCTGCAGCAGATAATTTTAACGAGACCGGAATTGTTTGATCCTAGGTCTCTGCACTCTATTAGATCGTCCTTCGCACCAAGAACTGTTGTACTTACTCAAGCCTACTATGTTGTAATTTGGATCTGCGAGTCTAATGCTACTTCCACACTTTCACCAGCTTTACTGTAAGTTATTTAAAATTTTCTCTTTTATAAAGAAATCCTCTTTTTTATAAGAAAAATATGTTATAAAATGATTTTCCTTTGCAGGGAGACAAGTATTCAGAGGCTTTCTTTGTTGAAATTAGCAGATTCGAGAGTGAGTGCAGGGCAAAGGCAACAAAGATCCTTGTCTCTCTTGGAATTGTTTATTCAAAGTGGAGGAGCTAAGCATGCACAGAAATTAATGGCAAACACTTTACCAGAACCTTCTGCTTTAATTTTATGGCATTACGGAATGCTCACGCATGTTACTCTCATCGCGCAACTTGTGTATCCTTTTTAAAAATTGATTAGTGATAAGAAGACATTTTATTTTAGGAAACAAATTTTATTTTTAAAACACGAATTCCATTTTCAAAAGAAAATATAATTCTTAACAAACAATGTAGCTGGCCAATATCAGGAAATTTCATTTTCCCTGAATGGTTGTTATCCAGTTGTCAGTTTCTCCTCGTCCAGGAATACGTTCGTCTTCTCAGTACTTGGTGTGAATGGAACAGCGCCTCAAGAAAATTCATCCTTGCAGTGGCCCTCCTGGAAATGGGTGAAGCTCAAAAATCCTGTGATCAATTTCTTCGAGCCTCAAACGGAGTCCTGACAGATTCTTTTCTGGCTGAGACTTTCTTAGAATCGAATACAACTTCAGAAAACAACGCTTTGATCAATTACTACCTGAAAGTAATCGAACTTTTCGAGCAACATAATACTTTCGATTGCATCATCGAACTCGCGGAAACAGCAATTGCGATAGCTGATAAAGATGATCCTAATTTACCAACTTTGCACTCGATTGTATTCACACAACATCTGAACTTGGGGCATCACGTGGAGGCTTATCATTGTTTGAATTCGAATCCTGACTCAGCGAGGAGAGTTGATTGTCTTAGGCAACTTGTAGTTACTTTGTTTGAAAGGAAAAAACTTATTGATCTAGTTTTATTCCCGTATGTGGACATGTATGAGGATTTGGAGAGAATTGTTGAAGGCAGGGCGAGAAGTGTTGACCTCATGGAGAATAATTATTACAATTTCTTGTATAGTTTTCATGTAAACAAAGGAAATTTGAGGAAAGGTAGGTAACACCTTAAAAAACATACTATGATACAAGTTAAGCTATTTGAATTAATAAATTACTATTAATTATTTTTTAGCCGCATCCGTGATGTATGAACAAGCAATGCGTTTGAGTCAAGAATCTCATTCCGCTCTTTTAATTTCCAAACAAGCACAATGTCTTCTGGCTTGTATTAATTGTTTGAGCCTAGTCAGCGATAAATACAGATGGATCGTGAGGCCAGTTGTTGATCAGACATTTGCCGATGAGAAAAATCCAAAAATGAAAAGAAGCATAAATGGCAAAGAAATTCTGCATTACAAAATGAAAAAACAAATCGAAGTTCTTGAATTAAAGGATATTAGAAAAGAATATTACATTGTGGAGGCGAGACTAAAATTATCGAAACTTAATAATGACTTACTTGTCGTTGCACAAGTTGGTAAGCTAATTTTATTCTTGATAAATACAATATAAATATTTAAATAAGTAGTAAATTTTAATTCTAATTTCAATGATTTTCCTTCTTTAAAAATAGGTCCTGAGGAACTGGTAGCCATTTTATCCAGCGTTGGATTATACGTAACAGCTTTACATTTATGTGGACAGTTCAATATTTGTAAAAGTTCCGTACTAGAAAGTTTAGCTTCACAATGTGTGAGGCTAAGTCAACAAGACGATCCTAAAGCCTGGGATTGGCTGATTCTAAACGACATTTTTGGTTCGTGTTAATTTTTTTTTTAAATCCACTGTAAACTCTTATTATCATAAATTTTCAATTTCTTTAATATTTATCATGCATACTCAATTTTTCCTTTAAGACATAAGTTTATCAGCTACCAATGTGGCAAATATTTCTTGGAAATTACTCGAACATTTGACCTTAAAACACGAAAAAGAAAATCAGAGTGAATTGCACAAAGGTGTTGCGAGGAAACTTCTTCACCATGGAGCATTCCTTCCAGCCTGGCTTATGTCTTCTTATAAGGTAAGCTCCAAAATTAAATTCTAGAAGATAAAATTAGTCTTTATGGACATAAGAAATTAATAAATTATATTATTTCATTCAGAAACGAAACGCTGCTGAGCTGCTTCGACTTTTGTTGAACATGGGTCGAATATTGGAAGCGAGTGAACTCGCCATCGATTACATTCAAGCAATTGTAGGAAAAGGCATGGAACATTTTGGTTTTGAATCACCACTAGTGTCAACAAAACCTTCAGTCTGGCTACCTTTCAATACTGTCGAGCTTTTATTATTCGAATTGGAATATGCCTCTAAAGAAGATTCTAGTTATATAGAAGTACGATTTTATTAAAACAAATATTATAAATTCCATTTTGTTTACAATATAAAATAAGCTAAAAAATATATATAATTTCAAAAGTTGCATTATTAATAGACTTAATTTCTATTTCAGAACTACAATTTGTTAAAGGACACTTTGGAAGATTATGTTGAAACAGTCAAACGTGTCTCAGACGACATGATTCGATACAGAACGAATGTTTAAAGGTTAGTACTTAATTTTATGGATATGATATATTTACAGTATGAAGGCGATTATCAAACTTTTTTGATACAAAAATAATTTTTCTTTTGGCTACTCAAAAACTGCTGGGTGATTTACACTAACAAGTATTGTGAATATTATAACTATTCCTAGAATTCCGGCCACGATTGATGCAACTAATTGTGGACATCTTTTGAATAAAACCTAAAAGATAGTTTTTAGTAATTAATAGAATTTTGAGTGTATCCTTAATTAAAATTTTATTTTTATTTTTACCATGAGTAAGATTACGACTGTTAAAACGAATACGGAACCAATTGGTAAAAGAAATGTTGCTGTTCTGTAACGTTGATCAGAAGCTGAAAAATATAATTAATATTTATGTTTAAAATAAAACGAAATTAAAGTGTTTTACATTCAATTTTGATATTTATGATCTCTTTTTCTAAACTGAATTAGGATGGGAATTTAAATATAATAAATGTCTCAATTACAGTAATTTCGTATCCAGTGATTGTAATTATAAGTTGCATAATTAGCCGTTCGAGCTCTTCTAATTAAAGTATCATTTTCCATGTTCACAGAACCACTTAATTCTTCGGAATTCATCGATCCACCTTCATTTCCAAACAAGTCTCCTGCAAAAAAGACTTTTATTTTTAAGTAAAAGTCCCTTGTAAATATTTTTTATGTTTAGCACTTATTCTGTTTTTTCTGAATGTTGATGTTAATTTATATATTTCATTTTTAAAGTTACGACTTTTGAATATCATTGAATGTCCTGATAAAATAAGGCAATTTGTATACAATATTTTTCCAGTGATTTATACTTCGAAAATTAATTTAAAAAACAAAACTGAAGGAAATTAAATAGTCTAAACTTTTTTTATGCCATGAAAAATTAATTAAAAAATACTATTTAAATAGAATATTTTAAATAGATTATGTTGTGCTATTTTTTACATCAGGTCACTAAATTACTGAAAAGATTTGTTGAGTGACTCATCAAATCAGAAGAATATTAAATGTAAACACTGAAAAACTTTTTGTTTTTGCCACTGAGAATCATGAACCTGTTTTTAATAGTACATTAATCTGGAATTAAAATTTAACATTAACAGTGAGTCAAAATTAATTTTCTAGGAGAAGTTTAGTTTAGTAATTAATTGTCTATTTTTCTTAATAGTCTATAATTAGTAGCCATGAAATTGACAGCAGTACATTTTGTAAAAGAACATAATTTAAGTTTTGAATAAAAACTACCCATTTTGTAATTGTTTCTAGTTTTTATTCTCTTTCCACTACTTATCTTTTCTTTTTTTTTTCAGAGTAACATTTTTTTTAAATCTTTTGAGATTTTTCCTAAGTCTTTAGAGAAATTAATTTTTTCAGAAAGTGAAAACGGTATACGATAATCTTACCAGACAATGTGAACATGTTTCTTATTCCTTTCTCAACTTGTAAAATAAATATGTAATAGAGATTCCTTCTGTTAAGATTCACGATGGTTTTCTTAGATTCTGAAAATTATGAACCAATGATTTCTTTTCCATTCTAAAGGTTCTTCGATGGACTCAGTTCACGACTGATTTGTTTCTCATGTGATAAACAATGTCAAAGGTTCACAGAAATCACAGCAGTGGTAATATAATTTTATCTATCTTATAGATTATATAATCTATAAAATTATCTCGATAAGATAAATATATAAGTAACTCAATTTCTCAATAAAAGGACGAAAATAGAACATGAAGTTAGATATATTAAAGTGAAATGAGTATTCTCAAAAATATTCTAGACATTAATTTTTAATTAAATAATGTTTATTTTACCCTTTTTTAAAATTTGTATTTATCACTTTTGTTTCTCATCCTGGCTTTTCTATAGGTTTTTGTCCCTGTTTGAAATTACCGCTATTTCTTGCTGACAATGTTCGATTTTTTTCGCAAAAGTTCGTAGGTACATAATGTTTGTACATACACACGTTTGTACCATGATGTTTGTACTACACACAATTAATCTCAATAACGGCAACTTCTCTTAGGGCAACATCTCTCTACGCCAACCCCGCCAACCTGAAACTCTCTACCTGGACAACAAATGCTTTCTATTGTGGCAACTTACTTATGGCATCTGATTGTTTGCTATTGGCGCGCAGTTTAAAATTCTAAAGTGACGCAATGCGCATGTACATTCTAGGTACATACATACGATACATACGTCAGTGTGTGTACCTAGGTTAGGAATTTGTTGCCGTAGGTGAAATGTATTTTGTTGCCGTAATTGAAATTGTCCGGGCAAAACGAGTTGCCCTTAGAGAGAGTTGAGTGTACATATGTAGATAGTAAATAAAATATGTACATATTTATTATTATTCGACACTCGTGATTAATTTATTAAACAATAAATCATCTGAAAGAATAATCTATAGATTATTAACTATATATTAAGTAGATAATTAAATATATATAGGCGTTTCAACCGTTTCAACACTATAAACAGCTGGCGTTTTCAGCTCTCATTGTCAAATACATTCAAATATTTCAAATATGGATGGCGTTACATAGTTGTGTGTTGTGTGAACCGGTTGTGTTATTGATGTTTTGCAAACATTGTGCTGTTATTTACCAAATTAGGGCATCAAAATGATGAAAATATCAGCATTAAATGAGGTTTCTACAGGAAAGAATGAGGAAGAAGATGTAACGACAATTACAAAAGAGGCCCAAGTGAGAATCAATTTTAATTTATATTGCAACCAAACATAACCTATAATTTAATGTTGCAAACAAAAAGAAAGTGATTTTTTCGGCCTTCCCGTAGACTTTAGCCATAAATTTGGAATATTTTCATGATTATTCTTAGTTTATATCCGAATCAATGAGTAGAAATAGTTTAACATTATTCTGTAGTAAAATAATTATTTTTCGAGATTGACTCAATTTCTTTTGTCAGTTTTGATATATTTTATTTTCACTCATTCTTTACAAATTTGTCAGTAAATTGCAATAATTCGAAGCTCTAATAATAATATTAGCTCTTTCGTAATAACAATCTGAATTCTTTTTAGGAACAAATCGCCCTCACGGAATACAACAGAGCATTGCAACTATTAAAAGAAAAAAAGAGAGAAGATGCTCTTACAGTTTTTAAAGACCTTCTCGATACCGAACTTCTCGACCAAGTCGAAAAACCTGATGTACTCGATGGAAGATCTCGACCTATGTTGTCATTAAAATACGCATGTTTTAAAAACATAGCAAGCATCCAAGCTGAATTTGAGAACTATGAAGATGCGATAGACAACTACTGGGAAGCTGCAAATTTGGATAACAGCGACGTTACTCTTTGGTATCGAATTGGAATGCTGGCTATGCAAGTTTCAAACCTAGAGCTCGCCTGTTCTGCATTTAAACAGGGTTTAAAGTGCAACCCTAATCACTGGCCCTGTTTAGACAGTATCATCACTGCCTTGTATGCAGTTCCTGATTACATGAATTGCTTATTATATATTTCAATGGCGCTTGAACGAGATGCGACCTACGTCAAAGGTTTGGCATTTCGAGATAAAATTTTCAAAGACATGCCTTGTTTCGAAGAAAGCTACAAACTATACAACAGTGACTGGAATCTTGATCCTCCCCTAGATACGGAATACGATCATGTTATCGGCGAAAAATTGTTAGAAGAAGTGAAAGAAGTCTCTGAAAAATGGGCTGAAGCCTGCAAACAAGGGTTTATAATGAAACCATTGCCTCTTTTAACCTTGAGGAAACCTTTATCGCAATATACTTGGCTTGAACTCGGAGAGAGTCTTGTTGATATGCATGAGTATGTTTTCAAAAATGACATAAGTTTCGCTAGTAAGATCAACATTGTTGTACAAAAAATGAAAGAGACTGAAGAAGAGAAGGTTCTTTTGGAGAAAGAACAAATCCAGGAGAATAATGTGGAAGATAATAGTATGGAAGTAGATCTCAAATCCGAAGAAGGATCCAAAAGGGAAGATGAGGAAGAGAAGAAAGAAGAGGAAGAGCAACCCGTTTTCGAAATTGAAGACGATATTCCAGTCTCGGATAGCAACACTGATAATTTAATGGAAATCGAAGTCGAGGACGATCGGAAGTCAGGATCGAGCGACATTCAAATTATAGAGATGGATGACCCCTTGAAAATTTCAGAACCTGATATCCTACCTCTTGATGATGACAATGACCTTAAAGATTTTGTAGTCAAGGATCCGGAACTTGAGATTGATATTGTGACGGAAAAACTTCAAGAGGAAAAGGATTTGGATAACTTAAAGAAACCTGATGGTTCTGCGACTGATAAAACGGATAAAAAAGAGGGTGAGAAGTCTTGTGACAATGAGATTTATAAACAGAATGATAAATCAAATGATAAATCCTCCAAGGCTGATGAGAAATCCAATGATAAGTCAGAGGGGAAGGAAGAGAGTCAGAAGGTTAAGAAGAGAAGAAGAAGTTCTCTATGTTTTTTACAGCAGTGGGCTTGGAGTACGAGTAACACGAGAAGATCTGCGAGGGTTAGAGGATCTAATAAAAAAGAAACTGAAAGGGACGATGTTTTAATGGAAGAAGCGATCAGGAGGATTTTACCGACTAGTTTACTGTGAGCAACCTTTTAAAAATTAAAATTGGCTATTTTAAATTATAAGTTGCTCCATTTTTAATTTAATATTTTATTTTCAGACCTGAAAACGCTAAATACTCGCGAAACGAACCTTCCAAATCAACCGACGATTCAATGGACACCATGGATTTATACCAATTATTCGCTAATAGAGAAAATAATAGAGATGGAACTAGAAGTACTGATAGTTCAAAGCCAACGAGTCCTCAAAATGAGTAAGTATAATTTTCTTGTTTTTTAATTTTCTTTTTTTATTAAAAAATTTTTTTAATTCAATTTTTCTTTATAGCGCACAAGGAAATTATTTTGGCACAGAAACTGAAAAATTGGAGGTTGAAGCTTTCATCAACGAACACAGTTGCAAAAGTAATCTAATGATTATTTTAGCAAAATATACAGAATTTCTCTGCACGAAGTGGAATATTGAATGGCCAATTGGTCTCTCGGAAATTTATTTACAAGCATACACGTATACGAGGCAAGCAATTCTAAATGATAAGCTTACTTTAACTTAACTTACTTACTTATTTACTTACTTACTTACTTACTTACTTACTTACTTACTTACTTACTTTTACTTTTAACTTAATGTTACTTTAACTGTTAATGTTCATTTAATATATCTCATTTTTTTAAATACAGAGAACATATTCCACATACTCCCTTCGGCGATGAAGCGGAAGATTACATTTTAAAATTGGATGCCGAGATGGCTTTATTATTTGGAGAACTCCACACAGATCGTTGGTTGGACAAAAAAACGGAAGTTGTTCCTTCTTCTACGTAAGATTAATATTTGAAATTAAAACTTTCTTGAAACATGTATTAAATTTGAAATCATAAACTAATAAATATTTATTAATTTTAGTTTGCAAAGTTTTGCAACTGGAATGCCTTCAGAGGAACTTGGCTATATTATTTTCGCTAGTGTTCGAGGCGATTTATTCAATGACGATAATATCATATTTTTATTGAGAGTTTTATGGTTAAAAGCAAACATATTTTTATGTCAGGGTGAAATGGACACCGTTATTGAAACTCTGGAATCCGTAAGCTTTATTAACTATCTTTAGTAATTGAAGATTTTGTATTGAACCTTAATTTGTTAATTGTTATCTTAATTTTGATTTTAGTTATTGAATCATATGCGACAATTAAACTCCGAAGTTCCCAGTGCATTTCTCAAACTAAAAAATTGTAATCATAATTCTCACATCAGTATTAAAGCTGTTGAAAAATTGTTACTATCAATCCAAAGGTATGCTTATAAATTTGTTAGTTTTACATTTACTTTTCTACTAGCATTTATATCTACTTATTTAATTAAATTTTCAGGGGACAAAAATTGAAAGAAATCAAAAAACTCTATGAAGAAAAGAAGTATGTAGAATTGGCTAACATTCTACAAGAAACTTTCGAGTTTACTAAACAATCGAGCAAATTTGGAGTTAATAATGATGTGATAGTTGAACGGGTTGATCAACTAAATATGCTGTTAGATAGTTTATGGCAACTAGAGCGATTTGAGGTAAAAAAAACTAATTAAAAAATAATTTGCAAACAAAATTTGGAAGCAATTAAATATTAAAATATTATATATATATATATATTTTTTAAAATGTTTTTTAGGAATGCTATGTTTGGTCTGAGGCTTGTTTGAACGAAGCGTGGAGCACTTACATAAACAGTTCGGATGAATCGGTGCAAAGAAAATGGTCGCAGTCCGTTTTAAATATTCTTGAGAAACTGGATGCTTGTACCACTGAAGTTAGCACCTTCGTTGGTAAGAAATATGAAGATTATTTTTTCTCTTGAAGAAGAGGCTTAAAATTGAATGTTAATTTATGTTAACTTTATTTTTCAGTGCAATACTTAAAAGAAGAAGATCGATCTCGACTAGTTCAGAATTTGGTTCACATTATTTGTCATCAGTTAGATGTTCCTGACAACACTACTGAAATGAATTTAAAAACTGTCTTACCTTGGATTCTGCTTCACTCTATTTTGCAATAGTAAGTCAAATAAAATAAGTTTATTACATTTTCTCCCATTAATTAATTTACTAATTCACTTGTTTACATGTTGCTTACAGCGAGGAAGATAAAGAACGTGCAAAGTCAACCCAGTCCGACAAGAATAAAACTTTGACCTTTCAGAATTCTGAATCCGACGAAGAAGACGAGGACAAAGATATACCTGCCTCTATCATGATTCTCTTCATAGCTCACGAATTTTTGGGTCGACGTCGTTGGTGTACGATGAACAAAGCAAAACTTCTAATTTTCATAATGGACCTGATCATACCGAAACTACGAACCCCGCAATTTTCTCTGATTCGTGATAAATTAACAAAATATTTGGAACAAATTTTCTACTGCTTGTATGGCCATCCATTCAGACAAAACAAATCTAAACCGAAGCATTTAGAGGAACACGATGTCGCGCAGATGGAATTAACCTGGGACTCTGCTCAGTTATTATTTGATTTCTATAAACCTGACATTCTGCCAGAAATTGATAGTCCCCGGAGTCTTTCAATCATTGCGGATACTGAAATTCTATTTAAGAAAATCAGTAAACTTGTTCCCCGAGAGAGCGATCCTGTTCTAATCTCAGAAGAAATGAAT
This sequence comes from Synergus coniferae, assembly GCA_032164275.1. Taxonomy (NCBI): domain Eukaryota; kingdom Metazoa; phylum Arthropoda; class Insecta; order Hymenoptera; family Cynipidae; genus Synergus; species Synergus coniferae. The sequence goes on along the minus strand of JAUEJJ010000044.1, from coordinate 1,919,075 downwards.
GCGTATATAGCTGAAGAAAAAGATAAGATGCCAATTCTTAAAAAACCTCTCCCAGATCAAATGGCGCTTTTGTATTACCTGCTTGGTGATTATTATCTGAAGTATCAGAAGTGGTCACAGGCGATTAAATGTTATTTACTGCACCTATGCCTTAATCCGTCAGAAGTTAATTCTTGGGCTGGATTGGCTATGTCAACTGGCACTTTGATTGAAACCTGGCTTAATAATTGCCGACCCCATATGTAAGTATTTTATTACTCGTTTATTCACGATGATTATTTATTTAATATATCTATCTTTTTTTTTCAAGAAACGAGAACATTTTCCTTGTGAAAGCAAAAATCGCCCAAAAGAGTTACCAACGTGCTGTCGAACTATCTCCTGGGAATTTGGTGATTTGGACCGAATATGGAAATTTTGTTTACATGATTCATTCATTCTGCTCACGGCTGTTGAAAGCCGAAAGTGATTCACTCAACATGGAAAGATTTAGAGTTTTGGAAACTAGAAAAGAAGAAATGCTGGAAGTAGCCGCAAATTGCTTTTCATCGGCGAATAAAATTTTTATTGGTTGCCAGGCAGATCAATTACAAGACGAACGTTGGCTTTTTCAGTATATGCTCGCTAAAATTGCTGAGAAGCAGAACGAAGATCCACCTGTCTTTTTAGATCATTACTCCAAAGTTTGTACTATTTGTCTAATTTATTTAATTGTTTAAATATTTATTTATCCATCTTATCAATTATCCAATTTTTCAGGCCAGTGAATTGCTTCTAGAAAACTGTGCTCAATATCCAGACCGAATAAATCACAAAAGTCCCCAAACTCTTTCAGTTGAAGCTTTAGAAGTTCACTATCGAATTCACGCAAGCATTCTCAAATATCTAGAACAGCACGAAGGAAAACCACTGAAAAAGTCCCTGGGGAAATTATTTGAACAGCATCTCAAAAATTGTGCTACAGGGCCTTTCATGAAGTTTCAATCAAAACTGACGAATTCAGAGTGTGATAAAAATATTTTAATTAAACCTTTCATGAATTCGGATAAACCAGGCAGTGTTCAAAATCGTTCAAATAGCATCGAGGAAATTGAAATCGTAGATAATTTGACTTCGAATAAAGCCGATTTATCAAAAGTCGAAAGTCGTAAAAGACCCCTTGAAGAATCGTCTTTCGATAATTCAAAGAAAGTGAAATTAAGCGGAGTTTCTCATCTTCAGCTAATGCAAGATGTTGTTGCATTAATAGATGATTTAATAGATAAAGTCTGTGAAATTTCAAACCATAATAAATCCAATGAGGAAGATATTACTATTATTTCGAGCGATGAAAATGAAGAAGTAAAGACGCAAAAGGTGAAAGAGTATAAAGATTTTTCGGAGCCAATGATTGTAGACCAGAATGGTTTCAATAACAATAGAGATATTCGTCAGAATTCTATTAATTTGTCTATAAAAGAAGGAATAGGGAATCATGTTATGGAGCCATTTGTTCTACAGGAAGAAGATCTACGAAAATCCGAGACGAAATTGGCACAATGTGAAGAAGCACAGGTTCGTAAATTTATTATTGAATCTGTTTTTTTTTTTAAATTTAATTTCAATTGTTTTGAACCTTGGATGCAAGCAGTTGATCCGAAAGCTAATATTCACTTAAAACTTAATTTTCTCATAGGATAATCAATCAAAGGAAAGGATAGTTGAGAAAAAGAAAGTGTTGAAAAAAGTAGAAGGAACTTTAAGTCGAAGAGGTTCTCAGGAAAGTACAACGACTCAAACGAGTACAACTGAGACAAATAATTCCAGTTCTAGTAGCAGTGAAGACAGCAGCAGCAGTGAAGATTCTTCCGATAGTGATAGTTCCAGCGATAGCGATAGTGAATCGGCAGAGAGTGAAGTTGAAAAGAAAAAGAAAGAAAACGAAGTTCCTAAAGAAGGTGATACATAAGTCTTTGTTGAATTAAAAATTCATTCATTAATACGTATATAATAGGCTGAGATATTTAAATTCTAATCAAAATGTATTGTTTTCAGAGGAATGTTTTAATGACGAGGAGACAGCGAATTTAATAGCCTACTGCTTATCTGGATTGGAACAATGTGTTTTGAGGTTTCCTGAACACTATAAATCTCTATATCGCATGGCACATTTTTTCTTCAACAATAAAATCGCCAAAAATTCTGCAAAGTGTAGAGAATTGTTACTCGAAACTTACCACTGTCAATTCTATCAATCTCAAACTGTTCAAGGTCTCTTCGCTGACAGGAAAAGCACAAATTTCTTCAATGTGAGTTTTTTTACACGTAACGTTTATTTTAAATTTAATATTTATGTAAGACGTATTGTTTAATTTGCATTTATTTTAGGGTGTTTGGAGGATACCGAGTCATGAAGTTGACAGACCTGGCAGCTTCGCTTCTCATATGTCAAGATGTGTAATGTTGCTAATGCAAGTTTTAAAAGAAACTGGAGACAGCAAAATGTTGATGGAACTTTGCGTTCAGCTTCGAAAAGTTCCCGAATCTGATAAGTAAGTTCTTCAAAATTGATATTCCTTATCTTTCGAATTGAAAAAATGTATATTAATTTTATTTAAATTCTATTTTTCTAGGAAATACTTACGAGATTCAGAACGAGAGCAGCTCTCTCGTCAAGCGTGGACACTTTGTGTTCAATCTTTACGAAGTAGAATCCAATCTATGGGTCCACCAACACCTTCCGAAGTATTGCAACTTGCAAGAAATGATAAAAGGACTCAAGTTTTGCTTGATATCTACCACATTTATCAGCAAGTCTCCAAAAAAGATTCTCAGTGGAAGGAGTCCTCAATACATACGTGTCGTAATTTATTAGTTCAGAGCTACAAAGCTTTCATTGGAACTAAGGCAAGTGTTATTTCTTTTGAATTAGTTATATTTGTGATTTAATAACGATAATACAATTCTATTTTGAATCTTTTTTTTTTTTAGAATGTGGAAGGAAATGTGGTTGAAGCTGCTGTGAAATGTTGTCAGCAGCAAGTGTTGGCGAATAAGATTGCAGCTGCATCCAATCCTACTTCCGTCCCTATTATGACAACTTCGATCACGACTTCAAACCCTGTTAGTAAATTTTAAGATTAATTATTCATTATTAGAGATCTATTAATATTAAATATTGTTTCAGATTCTCATTGAAATTTTTATATTCCAGGTAACAATATCTCACTCAGCATCGATGTCAAACATCCCTCACTTCGTTCAAAGTCGGAAACCTTACCGAACCTCGTCGTCAACAACAGGTCGACCGCGAGGTCGTCCACCCAATGTGAATAAACACCTCCAGAATCTACAGCACGCCGATAGTATGAATAATCAATTTAATTCGAAAGGAGCTTATTCGAACTATCTCAACGCATCAGGTAATCGTTCTCTAATGAATCCATATTGTTTGAATCCGTTATTCGATCCGAGCATCGTCGCCGCTATGTTAACTTCTGGCATGGGCGGCGGCATGATGGATCCTCTCACCGCCATGAATTACTTAAACCCGATGGGAAGTTATCAAGACATTTTTAGACATTATCAAAATAATCTTTCCTCAATGGCTAATCTAGCTACTAGTCTCAGTAATGCGTCGAGCAATGCGACTAACATTAGCAATGTCCCTACGATGAGTACGGCTAGTAGCAGTATTAATACAAATCCCAATATCAACCAGTTTGGCAACATAAATAACCTCAGTAATTTAACAGTCAAACAGATGTTAAGCCTGGCTAACAGTTCTGCGTCGACGGCTCCGCGACCTTCTCCACTTTATCAGCAATCTTCGGCCAAATCAACTGCGACCACTTCATCGATTAAGGAAAGACCTGATATCTCCATAACTCCTGTTGGTTCTACACTCCCGTACAAACAAAAACTTCCAAAACATCCTTCTCAAAACGATCCTTTCTCTATTCATCACGCCAAGCAAGCCCAAACTTCAAAATCCATTTCTCATTCATCAAATTCTCAAGTTTCTGTTCTTAAACCCTCTAACCAGCCCAAATCATTACCTTCCAAGCCAATTCCAGCACTTCCAAAACAAATATCAGCCCCACAACTTCGAGTTTCGAAGTCCCTGATAGAACCTCAACCTGCCCACAATTCTTCTCTCTCGTATTCGAGTTTGAAAGGAAGTGGTATGGTAAATCCAAGTCATTCTGGAATGAATATGAAGCCAGGAAATCCATCTAATATCCCAGGGCATTCGGGAACTTCTTTGCAGCATAAATTGCTCTCGAAGAAGCAGCCTCAGCTTTCTACAATTCTAAAAAAACAAAAATCCATGAAATTACCTCGACAGATGCCGAGTTCTTTACAGAGTCTGATGAGTTCTTTGCCAGCTTCTTCGCAACCGTTTTTGCCTTCGGAACTGAGTGTATCAATGGGTCCACTTCCCAAAACTCAGAGCTCGAAACTTCCGAGTTTTCGAAAACAGCTTCCGAAAACTTTGAAGCCTCCCGTAGACGTTTCGAGTTCTTACTCTCAGTCTAATACGGAAGCTCTGTCGATGCTTTCGCAGTTGCAACACCATTCTGGAATTGAGATCATTCCTCAGCAAAAAAATCAGACCCTGGATTATCCAAGGAATTTTCCTGTGTCGCTCAGTGTTGTATCACAAGGATTACCTGAGAGTGTCAAGACTTCGAGTGATATTTCCGTATTTGAATTACCGAGAAAGCAAGGAAATGTTCCGAGTAATAAGAGAAGTGAGAAATCGGCACCTAAAGATAATGTGGAGATTATTACGCTGGATGATTGAAATTACTTCACGATTCGGCGATGAAATATGTGATTTTCTTTTGCCTTAAGACTGCCGAATCGTGATTGTTTGATGAAGAAGAATAGGAAAAATTATATGGAAAAGTGTGGAGGTGATTTATGGAGAATATAGAGAAAAAGAATGAAAGTAGTAGGAAATTGTCCAAAACAATGGATTTCAATCGACTGATATTGATTGGATAAGTGAGCTTCTCAGTAATGAAACTTTGGCGATGAGGAAGTCTGAAATTTTATTTTTTACAGCGAAGCCTTAGAAAAAATTTGCAAGCGATAAATATGTAAGGTATTATTTTTCTACAGCAGATTTAAGCAGTGTTCACAAACGTATCACTTGTAGAAAACAGAACGATGTCAGTTTTGAAATACATAGAATCATGAATTTCAGAATTTAATCAACTTTGATAACAATTAGTTTAAAATTAGCAAGAAAATTAATTATTAAATCTTGAAACTTTGAAACTTCCAATTGAAAATTATTTATTTACCTGTCCAACAAAATTTATGAAAATCGTATTTTTTTTTCAAAAACTAGTGGACATTACCCTTTAACTTTGGAATAAAGAACATTTTTTTACGCTTTCAAAATTAAAAACTCTTAAATTAATATCCCTTTTTCATTTTTTTGAAAATTTAAGTTTTAATTACTTAATAACGGTTAAAAAAAATCAGATTGCCTCTGACTTTTGATTTGTAATTAACTACAATTTTGAACTTGATAATGAATTTCAATTTCAAATTTAAATATTTATTGTTCATAATGTTCAACCGGATAAATATAATCGTGAAATACGCCGGAAAGATTGAAGCAGATGCTTCGTAATTTATTCTAAACTTGTAAATTTTGTGAGTCAAGTTTTTCATATCCGTAAAATAAAATAATTGCAAAAATGAATGCAGTTCAGTGTAAAAATATCATAAATGCTCAGTGTATACATTTTCTAGATAGTATTTCTTTATCTTTACATTAATACTCTATCAAAGCATTTGTGATAATTTTTCATTCATGTAGTGAAATGAAAATTGTTAGAATAGCCATATATAATTGTTTATTTATATTTTCCTTATATATGTGTAACAATAGAAATAAATGAAGCATTTGATACAAAAGAAAGGAAGTATCTTATTTCACTTGTTCAATTTATTACAATTTAATATCATTATTTTAATTTAATATACCTAGGTATTATTTTTTAATTTAAATAAATTTGGAGGGTATCCTTTCACTCCGAGATTTTTCAGGGCATAAACTGGACCACCTGTTTGGTCAACAATTTTATTTGGGAAATCGTAAGTGGCTGTTGTGACGTATAGAATATCCAAATTAGGTCCTCCAAAAGCAGCACTAGTTACCATCTTCGTTGGAAATTCGATGACTCTCAGGACTTTACCATTTTTTGAATCGACGTGAATTAACTATAATTTTTAATATTGACATTTAATCCAATTTCTTGTTTTTACAAGAAAGACATTTTTTTATACTCACTTTAGATCCATGAACTAAAGCAACCCAGAGGTTTCCATCAGTGTCAATTGCCATACCATCTGGATGTCCTTGGAAACCTTTTTCTTTAACATCAATAAGGACTCTTTTATTCGCTAAAAAGAAGTAAGTTTCATTTTGTAAATAAGCTATCTCAATTTAAAGAATTATTTCTTTAAACAAAATCTTTTTATTCTTACAGATGTTTCCAGAAGCTAGATCGAAATCATAGACGTCGACTTTGTCTGTTAGTGTGTCTATGTAATAAAATAATTTATTATTACTGGACCAGTCTAAACCATTGCTTATGGAAACCGAAGGGATTTTAATTTGAGAATTAAGTTTTCCATCTATAAGATAGAGAGTTCCTACTTCTTGTATATTTGTTTGGTTAAGCTGACACATTGTTCCTAAAATTGTAAGTAGTTATAATTTCAGCTCAATTTAATATATAGTCTTATCTTATTGAATCTAATCTTACATGAGAGGAATCTGATTTAATTGAAATGATTAAAATTAATCTGAGTTTAATTACCAGCCCAAAATCTTCCGACGGCGTCGACCTTTCCATCATTAAATCTGTAGCCTTTTTTATCTTTTTCAAAACTAATTAATACTTCGATTTCAGGATTTTCAGTATTACTTTCACCATCCCAAGTGACTAAAACAATATCGACACCAGAAGTTACAAGCAATTTACCCGGAGTGTCCTCTATTGTTACGACTATGGTAACGGGACCATTCTCTGAAAGTTTATCAATAATTTAGGATAAAGTCTTGCTTTTTTTAAATTTTCAGTTGATTGTTTCAGATTTATTTTTTCTACATACTTATGTATGCATAGAAAACTTTTCCTGTTGCTGGATTGTAGCTGTAAACGTGCTGCTTCCAAATTTGTACGAAGAAAAGCTTCTGAGTTCGCACATCCCAGTGAGGACCTTCTGAAAGTCCCTGAATAGAAACCACTTTTTCAAGGGAGTAGTTCTTATTACTGCAACAATTTCCAGAACTGAGAAGAGAAATGGAGTAACTATGATTTCTTTTCTACTTTATTTTATAATTAAAGCCTTTTCCATTAATGTTATTAAATCAATAATATACTAGGCATTAAATAACTTATTTTATTTGTCGATAAAATGCAAATTTTCAGAAAGAAATCTATAATTTTTAACATCGTGGAGTTCTTACTCAAAATGCATTCCATATAAAATTTATAAAGAAGAAATTACAAGTTTGTGAAATTTTGCAATATTTAATTTTTATTTACTCATTTTGAGACATCCGTAAATTTTTGTTGTTGTATTCTACACTTTAAAAATTTATTTTACCTCAATGAAATTAAAGAGAACATTCAGATAAGGCTAGTATATCGCAGTCATAAATAAACTGGAACATTCGATATGTAAAATCCTAGTGACAAATGTTAAGGCATATATGTCATATATGCCTTAACATGTCACTAGGATTTTACATTGAAAAGAGATTGAAAACAATTGAATTACATGTGAAATCCTAGTGACAAATGTTAAGGCATATATATGAGGATGAGTGTACAAATTGAAACCTACTTTGAAATTAAAATCCATCTACGTTTCACAATTTCAATTGCTTTTATAAATACTCTGTAGACTTCAAAAAATATTTAAATAATTTTCCTTTTAAAATCTTAATTTAATTAAAATTATTCATGCAACAATGTATGAATAATCTACGCATTTTCAAGAAAGTAAGTTATTTAATCGAGATATTCTGATAAATGTTGCATAAAACATTCAAACATAAAAACAAAGTAGATTAGCTCATTGATGTAATAGATAGATATTAAAATTTGTAATATTGGTAAAATAGTAGATAAGGTTTATCTAATGACTTTTCGTCATTGACCTGCAACTTAAATTACAGTTTAAAAAATTTATAAATAATCATAGATCACTATGAAATACACCACCAAGTAATTACAAAAATTAAATTTCTTCAACAATGATACAGAAAGATATAAATTTTTACTTCTTAATTTACTCTACTCATAGTTGAATGGTTATGTTTTGAATTTTGAAATTCATATTATTTAAACGTTAACTATTTAATCATATAAGTAAGAAAGGAAAGGATTAATGTTGAATTTTTTTAAAAACTTACCACATATTTGTAGCAATTCAGAATTTAAGAAATAAAAGTAGATTTCTAATAATGGAATCAAGAATATGCCTGAACCTAGTCAAGTACTTATATAATATGCAAATATCAGTTATTTTATATTATGTAACTGTTCTATTACACATTTTTATATTCTGTTTACTTTTTCGTAACTTCCTTTAAAAAAAAAAGTTTAAAATTCATACACATACATTTTTTTGCGTCATTCTTAATAATTTAATTTCCAAACTTACAAATTCGTAATATACTAAAACTGTAATAATAATACAATCTTTATTTACAGATAAGGACAAACAATTTATAATAATGATTTAAAATAAAGCAATAATTTTTGTATGAAATCTAGCTTCTAATTGTTTTAAAAATTAATATATCAAAAAAATATAAAAACTCACCTTTTGCAACTTACTCGAGATTCGCAAAATATTCCAAATACACATATTACAAAAATTACTCGCATCGTTTAAATATAATGGATTCTCTGTTAAAGTCAAATAAGAAATTTGTGAAAAAAAAACTTGTTTAGAACGGATTAGAAAATTAGAAAATGAAAAATTTTAGTTTCGTTGTTTCTAATATTTTATACATTTTTTCTTTACCTCGAAACAAGGAAGCATAAAATAGAAATAATTATTTATTCTATACAAGTGTCCTGATAGCTAAATAATAAAACCTTTTAAAGGTAAATTGTAAATGATTGAATCTAGAAAATGAACCTGAAGAATCTGATCATTATATTTATCATTGATTAATTATATATCGATAAAATTGAGACTCGTACTTATTGAGGAGAAAAAATGATATAGAAGTTATGTTTCACTTAGAACTGAGAAATATTAAATATTTTAAATATTTAAATCCATAATAAATGGTAAGACGTGAAAACTAATATACTTAAGTAGTTAAGTTGTGTTTTGTGTTTAAAAATGTTTTTTTATTGTTTAAATTACCTTTTTTAGGAACTCAACATAAAAGGGTACTGATCAATATTAGCAAGATATTCACTAGAATGCTATTAAAGCAACTTTACTATTCATCTTATATACACTTTCTGTAACTCATAATTTCTTTCTCTGACGTTATTATGTTGTGAATATTAAATTATATGTTAGTAAATTTCCAATAACTGGAGTAGGAGGTAGTCGGGTAGCTTCGGCTATCGCGAAATACTTTATATTTTTACATTATACAACATTAAAAAATTAAAATTATTAAAAATTTACATGTCACATAGTGTAAAGAGACGTAAGAATTAAATCTGATTTTCTTTTAAACTGACCAGAGATAAATGAGTCCATATCTTCAAAATTATGTTTGGGCAATTATGAAAGATAAAAATATTGATTTATTATCACAGAGAGGACAGTTTATTCAAAGTCACAAGTGGCCGGGGTTATTAACCGACTCTCTCCTATACCTATCATGTTATTTAATATTTATTAATTATTGTATCAGATAATTTAAAGATGTTTTTCTTTTATTTTGAATTCAGATTTATCATGTAAATTGCATATTATTTTTTCTGGGAATGTAATATTCAGGATTTTTTTCAGAAATTCTGGATTTGCAAGATCAGACATCTAGTTTGAAAGATTTTGCCGGCAGTCCCGTCACTCCAAGACCCTTCACAGCGAAAATCGAACCACCTTTTGTATCATCTGCTGGAGTCTTCTCTGATGAATTATCGAAACCATATCCAATTGTTGTTACATATAAAATATCTAAATGAGGACCACCAAAAGTCACTGCTCCTACTCTTTTCGCAGGTATTTTAACAGTTCGAAGCAATTTTCCAGTTTTTGGATCAATTTTAAGAACCTAACAAATATTGGAATAACTTATTTTTAAAAAGTTTCATTTTTGGAAATACTATAGCTCTGAAATTCTATATTAAATACTTACTTGAGCGCCTCCATAAAGAGGGACCCAGAGATTTCCATCAGTATCAATTGTCAGTCGACCCGCAAGACCGGTAACATTATTAGCTTTCAAGTCAAAGACAACTTTTCTGTTTGCTAAAAATTAATTTTTCATTTAGTTATGAAATTCATTGAATTTAATTTTGGATATTTCTTTAAAATGTTATTATTAATTTATTTTGAACTTACCAACAGTTCCTTTATGTAAATCGTAATCGAAGACAGCGACTTGATATGTCAGAGCATCGTCGTAATATAATTTATCATTTTCTAAACTCCACACTAATCCACTGCTGAAGCTAACAGGCGAAATCTGTGTTTTAAGCTCTAATTTCGAATCCAAAGAATAGAGACTTGACAAATTTCGTCCATAAGCTCCGTTAAGATTATTCAATGTTCCTGAAATATAATACAAAATTTTAAATACATATACGTATAATATGAAAATCACTAACTTTGATTTAAATAAGGATTATAAATTAAAAGGCAATAAATTAATTCGAGTCTTCATGAATTTTAGATTAAAAGAAACTCAAGATGAATTTAAATTTAATTAAATATGAATTAAGTTAATTTCGAAAATTTATTAGTCTGTTATTAGTATTTTTTGTTTTTATTACCAATCCATAGTTTGCCTAAAGGATCGACTTTCCCTTCATTTAATCTGTTGCCTTTGCGACTTTTTTCCAGGGATTTTAATAATCTAGTTGGAGGATTTTCCACATTTTTATCAGTATCCCATGTAACTAATAAGATATCATTGGTAGCACCTATTACAAATTTATTGTGTGTGTTTTTAACAGGAACAGCACAGGAAACGAGAGCATTGCCTATGGAAATATATTTATTTAATGAGTTTCACGATTAAATATAATTTTGAAGAAGAAGGAAATAACAAAAAGGATTTGAGGGATACCTATGCGAGCGCAAAATACGTTTGAAGTCAACGGGTCATAGGAACAAAGTTTATTGGCAATCGTTTCCTCAAAGATAAGCTTCTGGATCCTTATATCCCAAAGAAGTCCATCAGTTAGTCCCGAGGAGGCGAAAACTTGTTCAACTCTAATGGATGAAATTTTTATCAACTATACAAGTATGGTATAAAATTATTTTTAAAATAATTTAAGAGAGTTAATAAAATCTAGCTTTTAACAGATAGAAACAATTCTTATGTTGAAAAATATTGAACAGATCAATGTTAGTACTTACTTCTCACAAAAAACAGAAGAAAAATATACGCCAAAGGCGATAATTGCGAAGAGAATTCGCATTGTTTGAAATTAATCTTTCTTTTAAAAATTTCAAAAGTAAATGCAAAACGATAATTTGTATTTCGAATTTATACTGTTGGATATGGCTTAAAAATATGAATTTTATCTTATCATTGGCTCCATTACTTCAAATGTTCAAATATTATTTCTGTTCTTGTGATTCAGTTTTATTGTGTATAAACAGCTATAAATTATTATTATTGTTTAAACTTAATGTTTTCTTAAGTTTTTAAAACTTGAAAATAAGTCAAATTTACTGTGTGAAATTTTACACAAAATAACGTAATATATCCCAAATATAAAACTGATAAACATTTATATTGATAATTTTTATGGTGGATAAATAAACTTTTGAATGAAACTCATAAATCTTTTATTTTTTAGTTTGAAATGTTAAAACACATCTGGTTAACACCTTATGAAATATAATATTCAGTATTTTCTTTCAGGTTTTGTTGACTCGGAAAATCACAAACTCATCTTGAAACTGTTTGATGGTAAACCCTTGACTCCAAGGCCTTTGATAGAAAAAATGGATCCACCTAGTTTATCATCTGCTGGAGTTTTTTCTTCGGGAATATTGAAACCATATCCTGCAGTAGTAACGTACAGAATATCTAATCCAGGACCTCCAAAGGTAACACTCGTCACTCTTTTTGCAGGTAAGTAAATTGTTCGAAGCAATTTTCCAGATTTTGATTCAATTTGAAGAATCTGAAAAAATTACACATTTTAGAAGGAGTTTATATTTTTAATAAAAGTAACATTTTGCGGCAAAGAAAAGGTTGAGAAAATTTTCAAATACTTACTCGAGAACCATCCCAAACTGCCACCCAGAGGTTTCCATCAGCATCAATCGTCATTCCATCAGGAAAGCCAGCAATATTATTTTTCTTCAGGTCGAAGAGGACTTTTCTGTTTGCTGAAAATATATGCCAATGAAGAAATTGGTGAGTAGCTAATTAAATTATCGAAAAATTATGTATAAAAATGCATTTTATCAAAATTCAAATTAATAAATTAAAATTATATTAGAAAAACAAATTATAATAAAATTGAAATGTTACCAATCGTTCCATTTTTTGAATCATAATCGAAAACTGCCACTTGATAGCTTAGAGAATCTATGTAATAAAATTTCTCATCTTTTAAATTCCATGCTAATCCATTGCTGAGACCAACTGGTGAATACTGCGACTTTATTTGCAAGTTTGAATCCAAACAATACAAGGTTCCTTGATTTAGTTTAAACTCTCCGTCGAGTTCACACATTGTTCCTATAAAATATTAAATTAGATTCAGATTATCTGTAGTAAAGAACAACGTTTGTTTTAAATTTACTGGTATATTATTAAAAAATTGCTTTGAAGAAATGAACGATCTTACACTATATGAAATCAGAAGTAAACTGGTAATTTCTTTTAAAAAATTCGTCCCGTTAAAAATTTAATTGACATAAATTACTGTACTTACCAGCCCAGAATCTTCCTAAAGGATCACATTTTCCATCATTGATTCGGTGGCCCTCAAGACCTGTTTCCACGGCTCCAAAAATTTTAGTTGAAGTTATTTTTTCATTTTTTTTTCCATCCCAAGTAACTAGCACAAAATCTGTACCAAAACCTATTACAAATAAGTTGGGACTATTTTCAACAGGAACAACAACTCCAACGGGTTTATTTCCTAGAAAAAGAAATTGTTTATTATTTTGAAAGATCTTTAATTAAATTTCTAATAACATTTTTTATTGAATTGATTGATGCATCTTGAATTTCTGATAAATACAGACCTAGTTCTGCTTGCAGAACTTTTGAAGTTGTTGGATCGTAGGAACAAAATTTCTTGGCCCATATGTCCACGAATAAGAGTTTCTGGGTTTTAGAATCCCAGTGAGGTCCTTCAGTTAATCCATGAGAGGTGACTACTTGTTCGATAACGATCGAGGGATCATTTGGACCAGCTCTGAAAACAAGGTAGAGAATTTTAAATTATTTATTTAGTAATTAGTTTAAATTCGTTCCCATTTTCCATATCTTGAGCTCGTTAACATGTATTTTAACCTTAACTGCTTAATAAGATTGCGAAAATTTATCTCTATAAGATTTATTATATTTGATATGATTGAATATTAATTTATCTTATCGATTTGTGGAATGTGGTTTTAAGTTGTAGGAATTATCTTCTGTACTGCTAAATCGTAAACAACCATTAATTATTTTTCAGAGAATTTAAAGGACAGCAACAGTAATCCTGGTAATTAGGATGGATAAATTTATATTATTAAAGAAGAAAATAAAATATTTACGTTGCCATTGTTGCAGAAAATGGTCAGCGGTTTCTTTCCAGTTAGTCGAATCACGTGACTGAAAAACTGCTACACACAATCTAAAAAGTTACACGGACGATAACGCTCAGGCTATTAAAGATAGAAGGGCGAAATATTGAATTGATACTCTCCAGTCTGTACACTTAAAATGCAACTGAGTGCAATTATCTCTATTTTTCAATCGAAAATATTGCAGAACAACCGACCTTCTCGACTTCAAATCACTTTCTGTTTACAGAAGTTTGAAGCATTTGTCTTTATATATATATGGGATAAAGCTTCTGATAAACACTTGTATTAAGACAAAATTGATATCAAACAATTATATTTACTGTTACTATCAATTTTATGTCGTTTTTTAATCTGCTAAAGCCGATTAAGCACATCTTTGCAATATGTTTTATAATTCGGAAGTAAATGAAACTAATTGGAAATTCCTTTGAAAATAATTAAATTATGTAATTTTGATACAATTAAAATCCAAATATTTTATATATTAAACTATTATATTTAAATTTGAAGCGTTTTAAACTAAAAAGAACCCTCGTAACTTTGAGGGTTTTCCTTAAAAAAAAATAATTGAATTCGGTTCGATAAATAAGATACTTAAAAAAAAACTTATTACTTAAATTTGAATAATACTTGCAGATTTTACTTTCTTTGGCTTTCTTACCTTCTTTTATTAAAAAATAATTAAGTACATACATTTAACAAAGCTTGAAAATATCGAGTATCATTTTTATCAGAAATCTTTTCTCAATTTTTTGTTCCGGTGACTTTAATTCTAGAACAAAGGAAATTATAAAATATTTTATAAATTCTATATTTTATAATAAAGGGATTTTTTTTAATTCGAAATTTAAGTGTGGAATTTGAAAAGATTAGGAACAAGCCCTCGGGCTCCAGTGCCTTTAATTGAGAAAATCGAACCGCCTTGAAGATCGTCTGCTGGAGTTGTTTCCGCAGGATTAGCAAAACCATATCCTGCTGTGGTGACATATAAAGTATCCAGTAAATTATCTCCAAAAGCCACACTTGTTATTCTCTTTGCTGGCATTGGAATTGTTCGAAGCAATTGTCCTGATTTTGGGTTCACTTGAATCACCTGTACAAATATTTGAATTGAGATTTCATCTATGTATTATTTCTAAATGTTTCAAACTTTTTTCAGAAATCATTTCTCAATTTCTCACTTGAGATCCTCCAAATAGAGAAATCCAGAGGTTTCCATCAGAATCGATTGTCATTCCATCAGGGGAACCAGGCAGATTATTTTGCTTCACGTCGAAAACGATTCTCTTGTTGCCTACAAAAATGTAAACTCTTGAGAATATAAATTCGAGGTGAGTAGTCAAAGACCTATTAAAAATATATAATTTTCATATTTATTAATAATTATATCATTATTTATTTTTAGATTCTTACTAATAGTTCCATTGTCTGGATTATAATCGTAGCCAGCAATTTGTCTAGTTGGTGTATCTATATAATATAATGTGTCATCATCCATATTCCAAGCTAAACCATTACTAATTGTAACAGGTTTGATTTGCGTTTTTAAACCTTGATCTTCGTCGAAGCTGTAAAGGACACCTTCATTGGTCTTAGCATCCCCTTTGATTTCAGTCAATGTACCTTGGATTAAAAAAGATACAAAATGTAAGACTAAACATTCCTTAATTATTAATTTGCTAGTTTTTTGGATTCCTATTTATCTAACTTCTTCATAATGGATTAGAATTTAATTTTAGATGAATTACCAGCCCAGAATCTTCCTGAGGAATCGACCTTGCCGTCATTGAACCTGGTTTCTGGTCTGAACTTTTCAACAGTCGCCAATTTCCGAATTGAAGGATTTGAAGTATTACTTTCTCCATCCCAAATGACCAAAAGAAGATCTACGCCTGAACCTACTATGAAAGTATTTGGTGAATTTTCAACTGGAACTGCTACTCCGACAGGCCCATTTGCTGAAATTGATGATTAGTATACATTTCTAGATATCGTAATTACAAAATATATTTATATATTTTTTTATTGATTTTCCTTTTATTATTATTTAATTAATATAAGAAATAAAATAAAATTATATTACCTATACAAGCACAGTAGACTTTTGAATTTTCTGGATTGTAGCTACAAAGTTTGTTGGCCCAGATATCCACGAAGAAGAGTTTTTGGCTAATTGGGTCCCAGTGAGGTCCTTCAGTTAATCCTGACTTTTCCACTAATCTCGTAATTGTTACGGAGGAATCACTTCCATATGAAGCACTATTAGAAGTTCTTTTTAAAAATATCAGGTAATATTTATATTTTTGTACATTTTTATAATTCTAATTTATGTTAACATATTATTGCTGAAAAATTCGTTTGAGTATCTTAGATTAGAAAACGAATTGCTTTCATAAGTCAAGTTGTAAAGTTAAGAATATATAATGACTATTCCAAGAAAAGAATAGTTTCTTTTTGTATAGAGTGTAGTATTAACATTGGTAAACTAGATTTCACGAAGGAAATGACCTTGAAAATTATTTCTGCATTAAGAATTTATGATAAAAATCAACGGACGTGTTTTTGCAAATCATGATAGATGAAATAAATAATATGAAAAAAATCAAAAAACCAACAATTTGAACTTAGAAACAAGTCTTATTCATTTAATATTTATATTAATTATTATTAGCTATGCTGCCATAGTAAATAACTCTAAAAAGATAACTTTATGTTTATTTTATTTTAGTTTTACTCAAAACTTGAAATAATAATTTATGTTTTAAAATATTCGAATATTGAATTCTAAATTTTGAGGTCGAACCTCGATAATACTCTATAAATCTTTCCACTAAGGACAGTTACCTATTTCCAAAAAAAAATATGTTAAAGAATAATCAAGGAGAAAAGCAATAGAAACTTATTTGTTAATATATTTCATTGTTGTAGATTATTGTTGATTGTACAATTAATCCAAACCTATTTTGTTTTACAGAAGAACTACTTTCACTTACTGGCAAGTTGCTAAAGAATAGAACCAACTGAAGATACAAATTCCAGAGAGAGTTTTCATCTTGCTCAGACAGTCACTATATAGCGAACTGGTAAAAAGTAGAACTAGACAGAACGAAAGAGAAACGAGGAGTAGGGTTAAACGAAGTAAGGTATTTCTTTTTATATATACCAACTATACCGCTTCAGCCATTTTACTTTCATTCAGATGTTATTATTTTGCTGAAGTAGATAAAAAAATAACTGTCAGCAGTTAATAAGAGTTTATTATTTGGAAATACTTTAAAATATTTTTACATCAAGAATTTATTCAGTTTATAATATTCCATTATTTTTTTATTTTCAATGTTAACAGATTGTTTACTCAGAATTTTTTTTAAATGTCTGCACATCAAGTTGTCGCCTTGCCTTGACATTTATCTTGCTCTCGTCAATGAAGCATTTCCATTTTCGAGAAAAAACCGAAGGTAGAAATCGCTGACCGTAAAATTCAATGGGAGATTTCTATTTGTTTCAATATTGTCAAAACCACTAAATTTTTACACATAGAGTACTTTTTATAAAAAACGAAAACTTTTTTTGAGAAGGAGAAGTTACTATTAGATAAATTATGTATAAAATAAAATTGATAGTTTGAATTAATAGTATTATTCATAATAATAGTAATAATTTAAAAGAAAACACAGATCCACTAAAATATTCTTATTTAATGCGTTTTTCATTCTGAATATAATCAATTTTGTACATTATTACAGTTTGTCTTTTATACATTTAAATTTTATCTTTAAAACTAAAAAAGTATTTAAATTTAAGTGTTCTGAGTATAACAAATTTGTATAACTTTAAAGGTTCTAGAAGGTAACTTTTTTAATGAGTAATGAGTAAGCTTTAAAACTAAAAATTTCGTGTTTATTTGAAATTTTCTCCTCTAATATTCAGAATTTTCTAATTAAACAAATTGAAGTTGAAAATGTTAAAAAAATTGTTGTTTTTGAAAATTATAGCGGTCCGAATAGGTTTTAAACTAAATTATCATTTTAATTTTGTGTATTTTAGAACTTACAACTACCTACCTTCAAAAATTTCAAATTTTTCCGCCAAAAATTCTAATTTGAATTCGACATTGCGCAGGATGCGCGCGCAGTTCTGCGCACGAAAAAACTATACCAGCGCGATCTCGCGTTGCCCGTTGAATTTATGTAATGACGATCAACACGACAACATCATCAGGTCACGTGACATTACAATATTGATACGTGTCTTTGCACGTCGGCGTGAGGAGCCACGATTCCTTCCGATTACTTGGCATCAGCTCGGCTTCACCGTTCATTTGGTCAGTGTGGTGTGTTTTCTCTCCTCGCAATAGAATCATCGACACGCTAAAGACCAACACCGATCATTCATCATGGGAAGTAAGTGAAAATTAATTAATAAGGTTTTCGCGATTAATCTAATTCATCGTTTTTGCTTTTAAATGACTTTTGCGACCCTAAAGTGTAACCTCTCTTTTATCTCTTTTATCAAAATCATAACATATTGCCCGTCAATTTGACATTTGCGATCCCCAAAAGAATTTCATCAGCCATAAAATAATTATTCTGTATTTCTGTTTTCAGTAAAGTTTCTTGAAGTGATAAAACCGTTTTGCAGCATATTGCCGGAAATTGGAAAGCCCCAACGAAAGGTGAGTTCAAAGCGTCTATTTCTGGCCTCCTTTTGGATATACCGTTCGATGTACCATATTTCGAGTATTTCGGTGAATTTTACACTTTTTATTCTATAGGAGAACTTTCTTAGCCATCTGGCTCCAAAAATTCGGGTGTCTACGTGGAAATTTTGATCGGGGACGAAAGATTGGAAAAATAATTTTCATTGAGAAATTTCAAGAATTTTTTTCCTATTACAGATCCAGTTTAGAGAAAAAGTACTATGGACTGCTATTACGCTCTTCATTTTCCTGGTTTGCTGCCAGGTAAGTTTGTTTACCAATTTTATTTTTTTCTTTATACAAAACTGTACTTTATTTTAAAACATTTTAATCTTTAGTTTCTTTGGGCATCTTATTTTCATTCAATATTTTTAGTAATCTTTGATAGATTTTAAGTCTACTTTGCGATTTATCTTAAAATATTTATTTTCATTGCAATACTTGATTTTGGGTAGAAAAATTTGAACTTAAAGTTTATTTAAAGAAAATTTGAGAATTTATATATAAATTAAAAAAAAAAAAGTATCTATATAGAATCCAAGCCAGTGACGTCTGAAACTGTTTTTAAACACCCTAACGGAATGTCTACTCCTATGTAAAACATGTATCCAGCTTAATACATGAGACACGTGGGACGCTTAACTAGTCCGAAATTTTGTAATTTGAAGTGGTTTAAAATATTTTGTTTATAACCTTCCCAATTATGAAATGTTTAATTTTCAAAGTTACAAAATTTCAGATAGCGCTATCTAATTTAAAACTAAAGTCTATTTTGAATATTTTAATTGATTCAATTTTCAAATTCAACTCCGAATTTTCTGATGTATTGAATCAGATTAAATATGAGGCATATTAAAATTAATTTATCCTCAATTTTTAGATTCCTCTTTTTGGAATAATGTCATCAGACAGTGCAGATCCCTTCTACTGGATTCGTGTTATCCTCGCCTCGAACAGAGGAACGTTGATGGAATTGGGAATTTCCCCAATTGTCACCTCCGGGCTGATTATGCAACTTTTAGCTGGTGCTAAAATCATAGAAGTCGGTGACACTGCCAAGGATCGTGCTCTTTTCAACGGGGCACAAAAATGTAAAAATTATAAACCTTCCTCTAAGAATAGAAGTTCATTTTACGATAAATTAGAAAATTAAGTACAAATTTTGTACATTATTTGTGTTTATTAATTAGTGATTATAAATTCAATTATTAATAACAATTGTTTTCCATTAAATAGTATTTGGAATGGTAATCACTGTCGGCCAAGCGATCGTTTATGTAATGACTGGAATGTACGGAGACCCAGCAGAAATTGGAGCCGGAGTTTGTCTTCTGATCATCATTCAGTTATTCGTTGCTGGATTAATTGTTCTTTTGCTCGACGAATTGCTCCAAAAAGGATACGGACTTGGAAGTGGAATTTCACTTTTCATCGCTACCAATATTTGCGAAACGATCGTTTGGAAAGCATTCTCTCCTGCCACAGTTAACACTGGTACGACTTTACACTTTTTTAGTAAAGAAATATAAATATGAAAACA
>JAUEJJ010000044.1:1864470-1878788 GCA_032164275.1 Synergus coniferae | reverse complement strand
TGAAGATTCAGTGATTCAGTTAAGGGTAAATTTGTCTGGCTTTTAATTTAAATCAAAGTTTGTTTCATCTACAAGACCTTTCAAAATTAATTTTTTTACATTTATGTGAACTGAAAAATACTTTCTTTTTGTAAATAAGTTTATCAAAAAATGGATTAACTTCAACGAGTTTTTTTTTAAATTTTGTTTTCGCATTTTTATGCTTAGAGAATTTTTTTTCTTTTAATTGTAAAGGCGCTGCGCGTTGTGTAATATTACTTTCGACAATATTCCTTTCATCTATTCCTAACAAAAACTAAAATATAATTTAAAAAATGATGATTATTTTTATTCGAGAAATATTTCGTGTATAGCAATTAAATTTTCTTTATGGATTATTTTTAAAAATAGTAAACCTTTTTAGTATTTTTTTATGATTTCAAAGTTTGATTGTTGTAAATTTCGTAGAAAAGATGAAAAGAGCTAAGAATGTAAATTAAAAAGACGTTTGTACATAATAATTATCTTGGTTGCAGTGTCATTGTATGTACATGTTAATTGTTACTCAATGGCCATTTATATTACAACATATGTACATATATCACTTCACTTAAAAAAAAAAATATATATATATTACAATGAAATAATTAGTGAATGTGAATATTTGAAGGATAGAAATGTCATCGTTCTTGAGCCTATTTTTTTAGGTGTGCAAAGATTTGGGGTGGGCATTTAACATTTCTATTCTATAAATGTTCTCTAGAAATCTTTTTTATAAGTTGAATTTTTATTTTAAGTAGGATTTTTTAACATATCAGCTACAAGGTCCGATCCTACTTCCATTGCACAAAAAATGCAACAGGTCAGAACGGATTTGACTTATGAATACTTTATTTTAACGAGTCACTGACTCAAGTTATTATTGTACATATATTTGTTCAGGTTGTTGACTTTCGCCGATTAGATTCAGGAAGTGCAGAAAACAATACATTTTTAATATAAATAGTTCCATGGGTGTCAACTTTGATTTGATTTTTAAATTAATTTAAATTTACCTATTGAACTATTAAACATTTTTCTTTGTTTTTTAATGAGTACTAATGCGTCAGTAATATGTAGACATTGTTTTTCTAAGTACCTGACGTCAACGACTATATGATCAGCTCAAATTTTAGGAGTTATTAAGTATTCTACCTTCAGAGGCGCTTACACTTCTTTTTACTTTTTTATTAGTGCACGGAAACCTGCAGGAAATAGTCGTTCTCTGACCACTGAAGAGTTCATTTCGAATCTTAGTGTTTCCATAAATTAATTTAGTGAAAACCACCAGAGATTTTTCATTTATCCTCTTAAATTTCATGTCAAATCGAACTAGAATTTAAATAATTTATAATTAAAAGAGGTAATTAAATTACTTAACTCAAACTTTATAGAATAAAATTTTCTGATGAAGAAAAAAAATTTTATTTAAGTTTATTAAAATGACATAAATTAATTTGAAAAATAAATCAGAAATATTTTTAATATGAATTAATAAAGATAATATAACTTTGTATTTTTGTCTTTTTAGTGAATAATTAAAGTCATGATGACACTCCAAACCTCAAGTCGAGATTACATCGAAGAGTTTGTGGGCATGACAGAGGAATTGGATCCGCTTAAAGGAGGAAGAAGCGAAGTTACTGAATTTTTTGATGGATGTAATATTCTTGTAACTGGAGCTTCCGGTTTTATTGGAAAACTACTGCTGGAAAAACTTTTGAGGTAAGTTAATAGGTTTTCCAGAATTTCATTATATTATGTATTTTTGTAAATACGTCGAGGGACATTTTCTTGTCAAAAAACTAAAATCCAGAATGTGAAAAAGTACCAAAAAAATAATTTCCGAAAATTCAAATTTAAAAAAATAAAAAATTACTTCTTCCAAAAAACGTTTATTTCGGAAATTTTCTCGATTTTTACTAAAATATTTTTTAAATATTTAAGATTTAATAGAGAAAGTAATTTTTAGATGCTGTCCTAATATGAAAAAGTTGTATATGCTTCTTCGGGCTAAGAAAGGAAAATCTGCACAAGAACGTTTCAAGGAATACTTTGATGATGTTGTAAGTATCATAATTATACTTAAGTTTACCAGAGTAA
Source organism: Synergus coniferae (assembly GCA_032164275.1). Lineage (NCBI taxonomy): Eukaryota > Metazoa > Arthropoda > Insecta > Hymenoptera > Cynipidae > Synergus > Synergus coniferae. The sequence continues at coordinate 1,876,667 of JAUEJJ010000044.1, read as the reverse complement.
AGTACTGACTTTAATTAATTTAGATTTCATTTATTATTTCCTTGTTAGTTGTACGAAAGATTGAAAAAGGAGCAGCCAAACTTTGCCTCTAAAGTTGTTGTAATAGAAGGTGATACTGGAATGTGTGATTTAGGATTATCTCAAGAAAATCGAAAATTAATTCAAGAAACTACTCATATAGTTTTTCATGGTGCTGCCACAGTGAGATTTGATGAGAAACTTCGTCAGGCTGTGAACATTAATGTGAGAGGCTTAAAATTGATGTTGCAACTTGCGAAAGAAATAAAAAATCTGAAGGTGTGTATACAATAGGATGTAAACATATTTTGAATATTAACATGAAGACTCTTCTAGCTTGTTCTAATTTATTTGATATATATTTCAGGCATTTGTTCACATCTCAACAGCATTTTCACACTGCATATCAAAAGATATAGAAGAAAAATTCTATCCACCTCCAATGGAGGTTGATAAGCTTTTGAACCTAGTGGACATGTTGGACGATGATAAATTGGAATATTTAACTCCTCGGTAAAAAAAAAATATTATCTTTTTAATTGTATATGAAATATTGATGACTATACACCCGGCGTTGTCCTGAATTTTAAGAGATTTTAAATGATATAATATAACATATAAACATATAATGTGTAGATATATAAATTTACTGAAGTTATTTTAAATTTACAGATTGATAGGTAAATGGCCCAACACATACGCTTTTTCTAAGGCAATGGCTGAGGAAGCAGGAAGGTTATATTCAACTGGAATTCCAACTTGCGTCGTTCGACCATCGATTGTAATTTCGACCTGGAAAGATCCAATCGCTGGATGGACGAATAATGTCTATGGTGCCACAGGTGTCGTCACGGGTTCTGGAATTGGTTTACTTCGTACTCTCTATTGTAAGCCACATAAATTTGCGGAAATTATCCCTGCTGATCTCGTGATTAATAATATCGTCGTCGCTGCTTGGGATATTGCTAAACAATGGTAAATTATTTATGTGAAATTCAACGATTGAACTATATGTTTGAAATTGAACATTTTCAAATGATTAAAACAATAAATATGTAATCTTGTGTTTTCAGGAGGGAAAAGTTAATCATAGAAGAGCCTCCGATTTACAACTGTGTATCTTCTACCCAAAATCCAATAACTTGGGGAAATTTCTTGGAGTTGAACAAAATTTATGGAGAAATGGACCCGAGTAATTTAATTGTCTGGTACCATATGATGTTTTTAAACAAGCATTTGTGGGTCCACAATCTTTGCTTAATTTTTCTACATTTGGCTCCAGCAGCTATTGGAGATAGTATTATTTATCTCACTGGAAAGAAGCCAATGTAAGAATCTTTTTATCCAAATGAAGTATTTTATATATGAATGTGAGATATTAGTTTTATAAATTTTAATAATCGAAATTTCGTTTGTAGGCTGTTGAAAACCTACAGAAAAATACACAAATTTATGGACGTCATTTCGTACTTTTCGAGCCAGGAGTGGCATTTTGAAAATCAAGGTAATCAGAGACTCTACAAAAGATTAAACGAAGTTGATCGAAAGAAGTTCGATTTCAATGTAGAAAATCTAGATTGGGTTGACTGTCTTTATTATCATATACGAGGGGTTCGTATTTTTATTCTTCATGATCCTATGGAGACGGTAGAACCTGCCCGAATTCGTTATAAGAGGTGAATAAGAATTAGAATAGAATATTTTATTTCATTTGACTGAATTTAAATTTAAGTCAGTTTTTTAATTCATACACTACTTTTTTCAGACTGAAATATGCTCATTACACGGTAGTAGCTGTAATGTTTTCCCTACTTGCATGGATGCTATTCTCACTTTTTTCATGGTCCTAGAATTAGTGTGCTAATTTTATAATTCAAATTAAAATTTAGATTAATCATTTAATTCAACCAACAAATAAATTATTATTTTGAACATAATTATCACACACATTTTTATAAGTGACTATGGTTGCGTTTATTTCCAAGAGATGACTCTAGCTTTCGGTTTAAAATCTATTTGATTGTGCGATAACAGTGGTTGCAAACTTATAATGCAAAGTTAAAATTAAATTAAAATTGAAAAAAAAAATTAAGAAATTACTTAAATTATATTTGATTTTTTTGTGGCAAGAATTTTAATTAAACATATTATACATTTTCGTTTAGCTATAAATGCAACAAAATTTTAAAATAGTTTTTTTAAAATAAAAATTGGGTTGTAAATTATTAAATTATTATAGTGCACGTGCAGGATATTTTGTAAACCCCTAGCTTTTTCAGACTGAAATTTCCTTAAACAAGCTTTTTTCGCCTACATAAGGAGCAATGCTCTTGAAATTGAAGTTAAAGCGTGGAAAACGAAAATCTGTACAACAGTCACGATCTTATACACGTTACGTTTCAACTTGCAACATATTTCGACCATATACGTCTGGGCGGTTTAAAAAAAGCGACTGAGTTTCGCGACTGCATTCCGCATATAAAATGTTCGTACAGAGTTCGTATTAACATTTATATCTGGACACGATTAAACCTTCGAGTCTAAATTATAATGTCGTAATGAGAGTACTAATTCATCATCGTTAAATAATCCTATAAAACTAATTAACTTTATTTCTACTTCTAGTATTTCTTTTCAACTCTTGCTCTTGCGAGACGGCGTCCATTCTAATTAAATTTCACAGGAAATTTACTTCAATTCTGGATAATAATTTAATTTTTCAATTTTTCGGAAATCAATTTTGAATCCAAATGAAAAACTCCAACGATAAGGATCATATCATATTTTTGTCATGGAATATTCCGCTCTGTAGCAATTAACTGTAGTACCTACGCTAAAGTTCTGAAGCTTTTCTTCTCGTTTGGAGATAGCGATCAGGGTTAAATTTTATCCGACATTCAGCTTTGAAGTACGCATGTGTTATTGAAGCTGTAAATAAACTTTGACACAGTGTTAAAAACGTTAAAATGGTTCGGCTATAACTTTCTCTGGGTGTAGCCCATCTGGGATTTTATCTTCAGAGATGGAACAACTGATCCCATAGGCGTACAATATTTCAGGTTACGTCTGATTATGTCGATGCGATACTCGCGAGCTGACGAGGGTAGCTTAGATCTGATTTTTCACTATATGAGATTTACCTAAAAGAAAATTAGCAAATTAATGCCTTCAAAATTTCATTCTTGCGAAAATTGTTTTTTTACTGTCTTTTTTAGTTCATTTTATTACTAATACGATTGTGAAATAATTTCAGAATTAGCATAAAACTGTTAAAAAAGACTAATTTATAGATAATAATATTTTGAAGATCTTCCTTTAAATCTTTATTTCTTCATTTTACTCAAAAAATATAATTAGATATATTTTTGCTCTTTAGACATACTCTTTTTGGAAATAGAAATGTGACTATATAGAGTCAGCAAAAAATATACTACCAATATTTTTATATAAAACGAAGAAAATTTGCAGAGAAAAAATATCTAATTATAATATTTGTAGACTAAAGTAAGAAAATCGAACTTTTGGAGACTTAAGGACAGAAATTTTGTTGTTTTTATTTTCAAGCAAAGAGAAGTACTTCACAAGTTTTTCTTTGTTTTCTATTATTGAAAGAGAAGTCGAAGAAGTCAACACTAAATAACAGTTGATGAATATTATTGTACGTTGCAGAATAGACGCAGAAAAGAGATAAGATTATTCTGTGAGAGTTAATGTATTTATGAGAAAAGATGACATAATAATTATGGTTTCACCATCTTTCTTTAAGAATCAAGATGACTGCCAATATCATCCAAATTATATATATTATATGCATCTATATGCAGGGTACCTATGGATTTACCACATAACAATAATTAGAGAAATTTTTTCATTGGTTAAAATTGTACGCGCGCGATACAAATCGAGTACCTAAGTTTAATTCGATTATTTGAATTACATACGCGACATCTTATTACAGCCAATAGCAAGATTTATTCAGCGAGAAGCGGACGTGCGCTGCGCGTGCAGGCTGCCACTGGAGTGGGAGTCTTGAGGAGAGGGGGAAAAAGAGAAAGCGCGGATACGAGCAAGTGGGAGAATTGAGGAGCTCAGTTCGCTCCCGACTCGCGTGGGGTCTACATTATAGGAGTTAAAATTTGCATGGGTCCCGTTCGTATGCTGCCCACTGGAGTGGGAGTCGCGAGGAGTAGGGGGAAAAAGGAAAGCGCGGGGAAGAGTGTGTGGGAGAATTGAGGAGCTCAATTCGCTTTTGACTCGCGTGGGGTGTACATCGTAAAAGTAAAAATTTGTGCGCGCCGCGTTCGCGATTAATGTGATTTTTTTTTAGGTAATTTATTGTGAAGTGTTTTTTCAATTGTGCAGTGCTTTTTTTCTATTGTGAAGTGTTTCTATCTTATAATGTATTGGAAGAGACGAGTCTACTGGCCATTGGAATGGATGGACCGATTATCAGAAGGATCGTGGCTGTTGCTTCGCAAAAACTAGTTAGTATCTGCCTTTTTGATACCTTTCTTCTTCCCATAATATGGAACTTTATATGGCTACTTTCAATCATTGCTGTGCGGGAATTACGGAAAATCTGGGAATCGTCTAGGATTTAAAGTGGATTTGGGGAAATCTAGGAATTTTTTTTTGTTTTTGTAATTAATGCGGCCAGTGCATCTAACTTTAAAAATTCATACAGCATTTTAAACCACATTTCGGGTGGTATTTTATGGTATTTTAAGGGGTTTCCGCAAATTTCGAATATCTTAATTGTTTGAATTTGAATTGCGCGCGAACACTGAGTGTCCGTTTTGTCTGTCTTTTTAGTAGAAGTTTTTTTTTTTATCACACAAGAATCAACTCGATTATAAGCTAGTGTTCAATTCAGACGTCTCCAAAATTATATAATAGATTTGTAATATGATTAAATTTAATACACCATAATTTTATAGAACTTGACGAGTCGGCTAGGTTCGGTGGAAGTACGAAGGCGGTCGAGTTGAGTCGAGTAGGTATTGAGAAGAGCGGAGCATGGCGCGCGGAGTCTAGCAGAATGGCCCAGTGCACGCCCGGCTGGCGATAGGAGCGGATGGTGTGTGTCGCTCGTATAATCCTATTTGTGATTTTCATTCATCAATAGTCTCCGGTTGTCATCGTGTCGAGTGACAAGTGGTACCTTTACCACCCTGACCATGGTTACGTGCCCGCGTTTCAGTTATTTTCGCGGTTATTTTCTTCACTAGTGATGCTCGAGAACTCCGGTGTGATACGCACTCCCGCACTCTGATAAAACATCATCTATTTCAAAGATTCGGTAAAATCATTCTTCTTTGCCTAATTGATAATTATCCCTAGCCTCGCACGCCTACATGTGCCAGTGTTGCCATAACAGCGCGTGGTGATCAGCTGATCGACTTTAACATTCTAATATTCCGTTTCCTCAATTCCTCATATTTTTCAAAATTCTCTCAATTTCATTTCGAAGTTTTGTTATTGAAATATGTTCTGAAGGCGACCTTGGACGGGCGGAGGAAATCTCTGTCTGCCTCCCGCCCAGATTTTTATTAACTGTTCACACGAGGTCGGAAAATTACTCATCACGCCATTCGTCGGGGCAGTCAGTTGTGTTCGAGAAATTATCGACATCACGTGTGTAAATTCGGAGTAGGATAAGAAATTTATTAGGGTTAATTTTGCAAAAATTGTCAATCTGTTTGTAAACATAACCTTCGCGAGTGTTATGGTGGGAGTTATGTCTATTCAAGTGAGGATATATACATTAGAACATTTAGAGGAATTAATTCCTTGATCAATGATATCGACAGCAAAATAGACAAAGGACAATTGTTGTTTTACTTGCTTGATGAATGTTTGTGGGTGTTTGACTTGCTCCGAATTGTTTTTTTATTGTCGTTTTTCTTTTGTTCGTTTAGGTCGAGTGACAATCACAAGAAGTGTGAGACTGAACTTTTTGGAGTGCAATAAACTGTGGGAATTTTGAATTGTGTTCGTCGTGCAAGTGTCTAGTGTCAGTTATCTCGATGACGTGATGACAGTACGAGGCAGCCTTTCTTTGCGATAACTGGTGGTAACGACCTTAGCCACCCGGATTAAATACTTTGAAAAAAAAGTCAACGAGGCGGCGGATCTAGAAAACACAACTAAAGTGAGTATTTGTATTTGTTTAAATTTTAGGTTAAGTTACGCGGTCTGACAGGTTCAATTTTCTTTTTACACCAGAAAATTTCCACAAAATTGCAAATTCTCTACATAACATCCAAAAAATTTAATTTATAAGCTTTCGAATTTAAAAATTAATATAATTTTGATTGATATTTTTAGTTATAAATTTAAAAAAATATACAAATCAATTGTTATTTGATTTCTGAAACTTTTTAAATTCTTTTGCAATTTTGAAAATCATAGTTGTGAATTAGTTATTTTTCACGAAAGCACTACATATTTCAATTGTGGCTTTGATATAATTCAGATGGTGAAAACAAAATTAGCTAGAATAGTAATTGAAATTAGTATTTAGATTTAGAATTTCGTTTATAAAATCGGAGGAAAACTTTACGTATTTATATGGGAATAAGCGAGCATGGTTTAAATGATAACGTGCTTGAAGTATTTTTCAGTGCGTCTAATATTTTTTTCATTTATTATTTTTGTTTCTACATTTCTTTCGGATTTTACTATAAAATAATTTATTGCAATATTAACATTTTCTGACAAATCTAAAGAGAAATGAATTATGAAATACAGATAATAAGTTCATTATCATCTGATAATATCAATACACTTCTGGAAATGCAGGCATTTAACGTAAAACAAATTATCTTATTAGGTAACAAAAAAGTCAAAACTGGACGTGAGATATAATGTTGGTTAATAATAATCGCGTGAATAGTTGTAGACAATAATTTAAACAGTAAATTGGAATTGTGCGATAGGACAGACTGGAAAGGAAAGTTTTATTTACAACTCTGAAATTGAAGTTAAAATTGAAAAAGTTTTGTCTTAGCAATTGGTTAGTGAACAAGTCTGCTAAAAGTACTATATGCTGTGCGATCCTGTAAGTATAATATGGTAATGTGCGTCTAGTACAGCGTCACGGTTGGAAGTTTTGCGCCAAGCTCGAAGAGTTATCAGACAGTGCTTGCGAGTCGACGAACTTTGATCGATCTTGGGCGTATACCTCTACGTGCCAGGCTGCCTCCTTATTCGATGCTTAATAGCTTGCATTGCATTTTCATGCACTGCCTTGAGCGACGGTGGCACCTGACACCGTTGCGCCTGTGTCTCATCTTGATTCACCTCGCAAACAAAACAGTTTGTATATAATATCCACTCGATCAGTCGTGACTAATTTTTGCATTCTCATCATATAAAACAGTATCCGTTTTATGTGAAAAATCATTTTCTTCATTTGAATCAAATTTTCACGTTTTGAGACTCCCTGATCGAAAAAACGGTTTTTACACTGGTGTCTATCTGCCTTCCGTCGTCCGTCGGCATTCGTTGTTTGTGGATCCGATAACTTTTGAAAAAATTATCGGATTGGATTGTGCTTTGTCACACTCTTTTAGGGCAGAAAAGCACAAGTTCGATAATCAGCCATTTTTGACCAACGGTTCTGGTCTTATCCATCATAAATGTTTTTTGGAAATTTAAAAATTCAATTTTTCGGCCAAATTATACGAGATATGAAAAAATATTACAGAATAGAATTATTGACTATAAAAACATCTAAAAATTCTCCATTGATCATTTTTTGCTAAGTAGTTTTCATTTGAAACGGAATAACTATACTGTTAAAAAGTCGAAAACTGGTTTAAAATTATTCAAATTTGAAATCCTCAATAGAATTTTTCAATTTAAAGGCAATTGAAAATTTCTTAATTTTAATCGTTTTTAAATAGTAGATGTTAAGTTTTTATAATTATTTAATTTCTAATGCTTGAATATGAAATTCAATGATATAATGATATTCGTCTTTATTGATCCTTTCTAAAAGTTTAAACTGGTTTAAATTTGAAAATCAGATCTTTGTATAGATGCATGGTCTCATAGATCACGTAATTTGAAAGATTTTCTGAAGCCATCAAGTTCCTTGTATACAACACTTTTATGCCAGGTATTATACAAATTGCCTAATAACTGTGACCATTTAGCCGAAGAAAAGTGAGCATTCATTTTTTCTCATAAAAGAAATGCTAAGCAGGTATCCAGACTATACTGCTTAATTAGCCATTGCTCTCCCAGGGGCATGAGAATGAATTATCGTCGCCTTTTTGAGTGCAAGGGACTCTCTTCTATCAGGCAAATCTGTCGGGATGTTTTATCTCACTGCCATTTTCGAGAGGTGTGAAATAAAAGAAAATGTCCCCAGCATATCCTCTTGTGAAGCTATAATGAAATCATTTTATTCCACAATTAACTTCGCATACTTTTTCTTTTTTCACGGCGAAGAGAAACAAACGAGGCCCGTTTGGATAATAAAGTACTCATGTAAGCTTTAGTCTCTCTTACTTTGTTGAAAAGTTTTCATTTTTTTGGTTGTGTATTTTTTTTTAAATACAGGGAGTATGTTTCTACGGAAAAGATTTTATCTCGACGATATTCGTCTGAGAGATGAAGATTAATACCAGTCAAGAAAAAGTATTTTGCTACTTTTTTTCATAGGTCTTTCTGTCCTCGTACTCAGAAAGAGAGATCTTGATTCGGCTGGACCCTTAGGTATTCTTTATGCGCATATTTATCCACTTCTTGAGCGTACGAAGTAGCCATCAAACTCACGTATGTCCAATGTCCATGCGAGATCTTTGTCATTTCTTGAGTACGGGCACCTTAACTTAAAAACTGAGGATTTAGGCAGCAAACGACAGTCCTTCATGTCTTTTTAAATTCAGAGACCTTTGACAAATTAATGTAATTTGTTCCCACATGAAAACGAGAAACTAATCGCGCGCAGAGTGCGCGGATCACAGTTGTTAATATTTTATATAAAAAAGGTAAACATTCAAAATATGTACCAGAAAAGAGTGTAAATATTTTTTTTAGTAATCTCAGAAAATACCGCTCTGTAGACGAAATTTGGAACTATATTGATTGCGCACACTAACGAGGAACCTTGCCACCGTTTATCCGAATAAACAACTGTCAAACTCGTTGGCATAAGTGAAGGATATTTCTCGTGACACCTACATATGTGGTTCTAGCTTGTCTGTCGGATTGTTGACAGAGTCAGCGACACGTTTAATAGGATTATTTATGCCTCCCAAGGAGCTTAAACGGTGCCTCAGTCATATCTCTTTATCTACTAGGAGCGGTGCGTAGTACGATTATGCCAACAAGGATCGGATCAAATTTATCTTGAGACACATGACAACGCCTTGACATTCCGAATTTCGGTTCTGCAACTTCAGTCTCGTATGGAGAGCAGATGTTGATTCAGTCGTAGGTTCGATAGTTGAGTTATTTCATCACAGTGGCCGTCTCCAACCTGACGTCACGCTTTCGAAAGCGATAGTACCTCTTTTCGAAATTAAATTAAATGTCAGTCGAGGAAGAAGATTCATGTACAATACATGTACAAATACATATGCAGCACTTGCTTATTACTTATTTTTCTTTCTAGTTTCAATAAGTATATTTTTTTCCAAATTGTTGTTCAATTCGAACATATTATGGTCCTCTTGTGTATTTTTGCAGAGTACCCAAGTAATTTGCGGTTTTAAGACAAGTTCTGGTTGGTTTAAGTCTGTGTGACGGTTGAAGTCTCGTAATGTTAATTGCACACTTTTCGACTGGTCAGGAAAATTTATTACGTTGAAAATTGACGCCCCATTTCGCAAGGAGGTGCTTTACGAACATGTAGTACGACTTAATGACAGGGTTAACTTTATACGAGACTACCAGTTATCAATGGCTCATCACTTTCATTGATCTAATTAGCATTTTACGGATCAAGAACTCATCAATTGAGGAGGCACATGGCATGTAGCTCATTATTATTATCTCTTTCTTTATGTTTGCGTAAGGAAGATTTAAATGAATTTCTAATTAATGGATCTATTCTCTGTTTATGTGGAGTTGGTAGAAGCAAGTCTGTTTATCTTGCTTCAGTATCGATCACAATAACGTCAAGTTGTAATCGACTCGCGCAAATGCGGTCGACCATGCGGGCTTACGTGAGAATCCGGTTTTAGCAGAAATATAAACTTTCCTACTCGGTCCTGACAAGTCGTTTGATGTAATTGTTACAAATGTCAGAATTTTTATGACTATGAAAAGCTATTATACCCCTCGCAAAAATATAGTTCGCTCGAATCTTTCTCTTTTCATAAGAGGAAATCTTATTCGAAATAAACTTAATTGAAACATTAACTCTCTGCTCTCTTCAATTTCGCTTAATTTCCGCTTAAATTAATAAATCCAAAACTTTAAAATGTGTGTAACTTTTAAACGTTCATAAACTTGCACATACATGTGTAAAGTTGTACTTGAGAGTGATTTATCTTATCGCCTTTAATGATTCGAAAAAATTGAGGTTGAAAGCCTATCTGCTCTTCAGATTAGAGGAAGTTCTTGGAACTGAAGAAATCTATCTGGACCACACCCAGGCGTCCTCACCACATTTCTCTAGAGAAACAGGATTCCAGAATTTTAAAAGAAGCTTCTTGGTCTTCGTGTAGCACAAAACTGTTTCTAAAATGAGTAGATAATCTCGGTGTCATCATTAAGAGTGGAAACAATTTTAAACTGAATTTAATACCACCGAGAAATATTTTGAAATCTGAAATCTTCCTCACTTGAAAAGTTGATTTAAAGCTCCATTTTCAGGGTTTTTCCATGTGTTTTAGTGTACACAGTTTTGTAGTGTACAAATTGTTTTTTCACGATCAATGTGCACTCGAATTCAGCAGATCAGGTGATTTCTGCGTTTGTGCGCGTGGAATTCATCGCCCACACACTCGTTGGGAATCTGCTTGTCACGCGATTCGAGTGAGTCTGAAAGAAGATACCATCTTAGATTCAACTGTTTTTCTTTTCCGACTCTCCTTTCGCTTGGTGTCTGGTTCAGCATTAGCGGGCAAGTGAATAGCGCCGTTTGTTCTCGGATCCGAAAACGCCCTTGGCTCACGTGTGGTATTATCGAAATCAGGTAGGGTTTTCTACAAATGGAGTTATACTCTCTAAATCTGAATAACTAGCAATTTAGCCAATTCAATCTGTAACTCGGTATTCCACTAACCAATCAGTTCATTTCGAGCATAAATAGTAATATATTTATTGATATAGTCTACAGTGTAAGGGGTGTGACTTAAAAAATGTACGATAAGTCAGAGTCGACTGTATACCTGCTGAAGAAATGTTGTGGAGGATAATTGTGTAATCTCAATCTCTGAAAAAGCGATTTTTTTTTATCGTCGCAAGTCGAGTATAAATGAAGCGCGGTTAGAAGTTGCTGACAAAAGAAGAGCGAAATAATTAAGCGATTAATCAGCGTCGAAGTGCGGGCGAATGCTGGACAAGTTCTGCTTAGCACGCGACGACCGTGGCGGATTCGCGAGACAACTGACCCGAGACCTGCCACTGAAAAAATAAACTGGTTAAAGCAAATTTGTTACACACTCAGAATAAATTTCATTTAGTCCAGATGAAACGTGGGATTATCAAATTATATTTTTATTTTATGTAAATTATTTTTTATTTAGAGTTGCTCTCGAAAGTAATGGAGACAATGAAATAAGAGGCCATCAAATTTTGCGTTGATTTCGCGACAATTGTCATTAACTTTGGATGTAATTGAAAGCGTTTTATTTCTTTTGGATTTTAAACTTTAAATACCACAATTCCAAATTAATTTAATAATTAGGACTTATAAAGTCTGAGGACAGTTGTGGAATAGGAAACATCGTGGCTCAGACGATAGTGTGTGTCTCCATTCGAAACATGTGATTGGTAGATTAGATATTAATTGGTGGATTTCCTTTTAATGTGGATTTTGGCCCTCTGTTTAGGAATTGTAATATTCGTTCTGCACTATCGTTAAGGCGGATAAGCATGATGCATGAGAATCCCGGTGACGATATAACGCGATATGAGCTCGGATTAGAAGAATTTAATCTTCTTAATTGGTAAAGCGTGTGTTGATAAAGACGAGTTTAAGAGTCTTAAAACCATATAAA
>JAUEJJ010000044.1:1794133-1854867 GCA_032164275.1 Synergus coniferae | reverse complement strand
TGTTCATATTCAGTAGATGTCTGTGAAGTCTGTTATTTGCATCTCAATTTGAACCAAGGCACTTTTCTTGACGCTGTCGAATGATATTCTTGTCTGCATCCTAATTACTTTTTGTACATCGAGACTATGAACGTGTGGCCAGTACCGCCCACTCAGAGCACATGTAGAGTATCTACGTCAGAGAAGCGACTAACTTGCAAATGTGCAAATGTATAAACGTTTGGCCGTATGCAATCACCAGATCCAAAGAAATACAATCCGTGACAACCGTATATTTGAATGCATCGCGCCGCGCCTTTTGCAAGCGACATTCATTTATTTTGGGCGCCGACGTTAAATCCATCGGAACAATTAACCGACCGGTCCGACGAGGCTGGAAGGGCGGTAAAACGTATTCGTATATATTCTTATATATGTTCACAGTCGGTGTGGGTGTCTTTCGAAACTTACTGTACTTCTTCCAACATCAACAGTACGCGTTTTCCCTTACACGAGAGAAAGGATCGATTCCCTGCAACGATATCTGAGACTGTATCGATTCTAGTAGCGAGATCGATGATTTACCGTTTAATCCACCGCTCGTAAAACCGCACAGATTACGACTCTAACGTGACCTCCGGGGATTCATGTCGCCATTCGTCTTTTTCATTGTCCACTCAACAAAAAAAATAATCAAGCAACGATTTATAGATAGGTATGCACATGGTGTATCTAAGAATTTCTGAAACTTTTCCTTCCATAAATAAATGGAAAGCTATATAGTGACGGACTTCAAATAATTTAGAAGATTCGTTTTTTCACTTGAAATCTTTTAAAATCCCGGGAAACGCTGGTGAATTTCTACTAGTGACGTATAAAAATCAGGGATGCATTCAAAGATTATGTGGACTTGATAATTATCTGAACACATGCCAATTACATACTGAAATAATTTATTTAAAGATTGCATCACTGTTAATGAATTATCCATTTACAAGCAGCTTTGATAAAATCTAGAACAATTTTGTCATTGCACAATGTGCCTCTATTATATTTTTATCTTGTCAACTAGATGGAAAGGAACACGCCCTCACTGTCACGAGATATTGTTACGCACGTGAGGTATTATTTTGAATAATCGATTTAAGTGACATTATTCTGGGTGCACCGGGAAAAATATCATTTTTCCTTCATTTTCAATCCAGAGGTTTTTGTATCCAATTTCAAATCAACTGATTTATGACATGCCGAAGTTAATAAGCGATCGAAAGCAGGAAGACTCGAGGGTACATTTCGGTTACATGCTGAAAAGAATTTGCAAAGGTGCAGGGGCATATGACTGGCGTTCGAACAACTTCTTCTACCCACACTCCCGGAACAAAATGGCGAATTTTAATTTACGTATCGTTAATGTCAACGCTTCCAGTGCAAAAGTTGAGAGCGAAGAGTTTAGGGTCGGCGTAAATTTCTCTGGTGTTAAGGAGGTGCCAAATTTTTAAATCATCTCGCTAAAAGCTTCGGGCCGCAAGCATTTCGGACAACGTCGATTTATTAAGTTTTCCTCATTGCAAATCGAGAACATGATCATTTGTTTCACTTTAACTACTACCGCAACTCGAAACAAGGTAATCGATTTACCAATGTCAGGATGCAAATAAGATACATTTCTTTAATCAACGATATTCCTTTTTTTGGTTCGCTCGCTGCAGTAATTCTGAATATAATATAATATTACTGAACAGAACATACAAAAATAAAAACTCTGTTATGTATTGTATGCAAATAATCGGAAATCAAGTATTTGTGGAACGCAAGTACTAAGAAAGTCGTATTAAATGCGGTAAGTGGTAACTTTAGAACGTGGCTTGTAATAGGGACAAGATACGTTAATAAATCGGATCTCGTAAGTGGTCAAACTAGTGTCTCTATATATCTTGGTGCGTCTATCCGAAAGGATTCTGCCCGATTACGTGAAACGCGTGAAACAAGTTTATAAGTTTGATGGCCTTCGAGTCACTCAATATGTTTTCCTCCCTGTTAACTTTAGCTTATTTCTCAATTCTGTCGAGCGCAGCCCATATTTAATAATACTACTATAGATTTTCATTTAAATCCCAGGATGTATCGATGAGTTGACATAAATCAAGAAAAAAAAGTCCGTGACATTTAAACGTGTTCACGTGTTCTCGTGTTCTCGTGTATTCAGGTGGTCGGCGCCATTGACGAAATTTTATTTTCATGTAGCGAATTTTGGGTTGACGCTTTTACAATCACATTTTCGGATGCAACTGTGTTACTGAACACAAGTTCAGCCAACATCATTTTGGAATGAACAAGTTTGTGCTTTGCCAACGAATATCGGTAATAAATATCACAGCCGTGAACCTTTTACATCGTAGAACTGACTAATAAATGCGCCCGCTGCTCGAATCTTGATACCTATTATATGCTATTATATACATTGTAACCGTAGCTTTCAAGACTTCAGATCCAATAAAACGTGAGCACCGGTGTCAAACAACGCTTTTAAATTTCTTCTGGTCTTTCGATAAGCGAGATTCCCTACAAGTTTATCTGCATAACGGGTTCATAATCCGCGCAATTTCGATAAAATATTGACGGAATGATCGATTTGCCACTGAATTACGGGCGCGATTTCAGATCCTTAAATGGAGACTTCAGCTACCGATTTTACATAATTATAAATTTGGTTGGATGTCGACGTCATTGATCCTATAAAAAATTGATAAACACGTGCACAAAGAAGTGAAAATTACTTTCTCGTGTCAGTAGTTTTGGTATATGCTTGCTAAATTGATATTTTTGAAGAGATTGATTTTTCGAGCTATAAAAAGAACCTTGTTCATATCGTAAACAGTTATTATTGCCAAAGTGGAAACAGCAGCGTTGCCGTAAAATTATTACTTAGGCAAACTAACCGCGTATCTAATGGAGGAACAATAACGAGAAGGAGTCATAACAGGAAACATTAAAACATACTTCTTCAAGTATGTACTTACTTCAAGTCACGATTTAAGACTGAATGTTCTGTACCGATTGTAAATTTTTTACTTATGTGTTTTCAAAAGAAATATTGATTACGGGTTTGGTTTTAATTTAAAGGGCTAATTATGTGGCACAAGTTTGTCGTAACAGTTAAAGAAATGTGGAGTGTCTATTTCTTATCGTTAACTCCCCATTACATTCTAGTTTTGAAGCAATGAAAAGTAATCACTGTGTCAATGCAAGTAAATACTAGTGTGACACATGTGGACTCGTGTAATCAAGTATTGCGTTACCTTCAGTAGGAATTCAGAGTAGGAGTTTTGGCTCTTTGAGTACACGCCCACAAAAAAAACAATAAAAGGCAGAGCTAAAAATGTCGCGAACTCGAGCCGTTGAACATAACTTGGAAGAAAAAAAGAGAGGCGGAGAACCGGTTATACTACCAAAACCGGAAAGATTTCTTCCGTACGTTGTCGTCCGAAACGGACAAATGGGACGAGGTAGTTGAGCCATTGGAACTTGGGTAAAAGAAAAACTTACGAAAATTGCAAGCAGCTGAATGAAAAATTAAAATCACGACGCCGATGGCAATTGAAGCAATGGATCGAGCAACAAATTAAAATAAAATTTTAACAAGGCTATCTCTAATTTCATCTTAATCTCTCAGAACTGGATAATTGTGCGACGTTAATATCGATATAAATTCGATTTTTATTGCTGACATTTCGGTGACAGTCAGAACAGATGTTTATTCGTGTAAAGCGTGCAATCACATTGCCAATAAATATTATTTGCAGTTTATAACGCGCTTGAAGACAAATTGACTGTCGGAGTGTGAGTAATTAATGTAGAATAATTATCAAGTTCTGACGAAGGACTTCTCATGCAATTACGTGGCTAAGAACTGTGAAAATTTCCTTGCTGAGTATGGGATTGGGACCAAGCGCGATGCATAATAATTCATTATTGCGATTGGCAGCGTGTTCTAAGAAGCTGTATGGTTATATGACATTCAATAAGGTTTAAGAACATTATTTTGATCGCGTAGCAGTCTTTATGCAGTATTTGTTTTTTAATCAAAGCACTGATTACACTCCCATGATCGACCTAGCGACAGACAGTGGCACTTCTGCGCCACTTTTTTTTTTACGAGCTTCAGGACGAATAATGAATTGACTTTGATCGATCCGATCTCGTTAGACCCGTCCACTTTTCGATTATTTACGAGGCATGCTCCGGAAAAAAAATACCGGTACCACTATTGCTTTTTATCCCCTCGCAATATGTACACGTCGGTTAAACCTTATAATGATTCTCTGAATTTACTTTTAAAGTGAGTAAAATGTATTTAATATATTACAATGTACCATAGATCAATATTATCATGTGCATATATTTCTCTATGCATAATGTTATTGATACTGTTTTCTTTACAATTACACAGGTGCATTTCTTTAATTGTAATATGCATAGCTTAAAATTAATTTCTTCAGATTCATAATTCGTGTTCATCCGTCTATACTCGTACATTCATTACACGCCAATTGATCACTATCCATCAATTGTACCACAGGGGGTGCATCTGTAGTCGATTCAAGGATGCGTTTCAGTATTTCAAAAGAACATACGCCTTATTGGCTTAAAATAACATTGACCTGCGCTACAATCAAGAATAATTAAAACTCTCGTTCATCATCTCAGCCTAATTGTTTAGGCGAATAAATTCCCGCAGAGTTAACTGTGATTGAGTCAGTAGGTGGGTTAGTAAATACTCTCAGCGCGTAACTTCCTTTGAAATATTACGTGCAGTCACGAGACCATAACGAATAGCTTCAACCAACCGAATGATCAACCAGAATTAATAATCCAATTCTTGAGGATTTGATAAAGCCCAGGTATAGGCTCGAGGCTCGACCAACGACGCCCGGGAAGCTTTGCATTAATAACTGTGGTGCGAGGAATTTGTGATTCGAATTACAGCTGATTTATCAAGACTTTCACCCAGCATCCAAGCCTTTCGATTTTGAATAAACAATTGTCAAACATGTTTTGAAATATTCTAGATAATATTTAAATGAATACTCTCATATTCTTAAGATTTGGTGAAGAAGGCAGATCTTGATAAGAGTGTAGGATTGAAATTTACACCTGTCAAGATAGATTTATTAAAATAGAGTTTTAGGATTGGCTCATCAACAGTATCTCATTTTATTCTTTATCTTGGGAAAAAATCTTAGCTGCTTTTTATGTAGAGTGAAAGTATTCCACCAAATGTAGTGATGCATGTCGAGCTGAGAAATGCTCGTGATCGATCGAAATCGATCGACATTTGTCAAATTTTCCGAGACGAGATGTTCGATCTTCATTTGTTCCTGTTCGGATCGCGTCGTATAAAAAAACGATGGATCCACTCGTAAAATGTCAGTTTTTGAAAATGTCATTAAGAGAGAGAATGGAAAACGAAAAACTTTCACTGATACGCCTTTATTGATCAAGTGATATACGCCCTTATTACTCCTCCATTGAGTTGTTATTATTAATCTAATTTATAAATCAGTTTCCACATAATTTTAGAAAATATTTAAGTACGCATAATAATTAAAAATAATTTACTCGACTTTCGAGCAGCTCGGTCGATTTAACGAGTTGCTCATTTCACGAGCCGATTCGAACCGATTTAAAGTTCTAAAAAGATGATTAGTTTTGTTATTCTTAACAGTTACTCGGTTCGATCGCTCGATATGCATCACTAATTACCAAATATTTTGTTAATTTACTGAGAATAATATTGTTTCATTCATTAAATTATTATATTAAAATTTTTTATCATTATTGCTTGGTTCGATTAATTTAACGAGATGCTCGTTTCTACGAGACGATACGATCGATATTTGGTTGAAAATAAATGATCAACTTTTTCGTGCTCGTTAAAATCTCGATCGCCTCGATCGACATGCATCACTAACCAAATGGCATTTAGAATACCAATACTTAGATCTTCCTTTACGAGAGGCATATGTTGTCATTTCGATTTTGGTATTAAATCTCAGTGTCGTTATTGTACTTATGACAATCGATCCTTTGATGTCTCCTCACTTGTATATTATAATAGGCGATACCTATTGATGCGGTTATAGTATTCCAAGGATTCAATTTTTCTGTTTTCAACCCAACTTGGCTCCATTGTTTTACACTTCTTAATTACTGGGACGTGCTGACAAGTTGCAGTCCTTGATGCTCCCATTGTTGCTGATGCTGCGTTGTCGACGCGACGGTTTTGATGATCGCCTCTGGTGCTAAAGCGGGGTGTAATAGGAGACCCGAGAAGTGCTTGCATGCAACCAGAAGCGATCAAGAGGGACCAGAGCATTGACCTCGTGCCGGTTCGGATGAGAGGGTCTAATGAGAATGCTAGTCAATGATACCAATGATGATCTGTCACTTACTCTGGCGCTTTGACTTTCTGTCACTCTTTACATAAATTATTCTTCAAATCAACTGCATCCTTTCTCAGATATCTTCGCATCTATTACATATAGATGTTTTATTAGCATCGTTTCTTCACTTTCCGTATTTTAACTTATCATATCTTAACTTTCGGTATCTTATTCTCACAATAATCATTCTTTCAAAGTATTGTTCTAAATCTACATTTAAAGTAATAAAATGATTTTAACTTTCAATCGCACGTGTGGAAATGATTGCTGATCTTGTGATTCCAATCGTTAATATTCAGCATGGGCGTAAGAACAGATTACGTGACACTGACAACGCAAGTGAGAGTAAAAGCAAAGCATGCAATGAATGGTGTGCATTTTCAGTGACACTCGAACACACAACTCTCTGTTACACGCGGAAACATTCATCGACTTTATTAATCCAGTCCCCCTCAGAGTTAGTATATGCATGGTTACTACCAAGTGTCGTGATCACAGTGCGGAAACTGAGGTGTTAACGATTCTGTAGATTCATTTGTCAAATGGTCAGTGATTTGACTGTCTTAATTTCTAACATATAACTTGAGCTGTAGTAAACGCACGTAGGCACAAATTACAGCATTTATAGAGAATTTGAAAAAGATTTCTCATTCGTTTATGTCGTTCAAAGTTACTAGGATGGATGTAACTCACAATCAGTCTCGACAAACGATTCAATTACGGCCCATTAACAATTAACCTAAACGTCGATAGAAGTATTTCCGAGTTGGGAATAAAATGAATCCTCAGACATTTCTCTTGTCTACGAGTTTCTGTGTGGTCTGATCTTTGCAGCGATACTCCTTTCGTCAGGGACGATAATGAGCGCGTATAGAATCTGCACGCGAACAAACGATGAACGCATATCATGGTTGATGAGGCGAAAAGCAGCCCTTTCAAGTTTTTGCTAGTGTCGTGTGTCGTTTACTCACCGCCGTTTTGTCATTTTTATAATGTTGCTTCTTCCCCCTTCGGCATCTCGTTATAATTCCAGATTAGGTCTCTTGACGTCATTCGGTAGGAAATTTTCCTCCCGTTAGTACCAACCAGTAAGACGAGGGTTGCCATCTTGGGTTTGTAAACAAGTTATCGAATAATGGGTATATGGTCACTTGAAAATGACAAGATACTTGTTCTATTTTCATGTAGGGATTAATCGACATTTTTTGACGAAATCCGATTCTAAGCTACAGCTGGAAAATTGTCGACGTGACACTTGACAGATGAGTTTCGCCGCTCTCGTCTGTTCTGTGTGTACTTATGCGCGAATGAGAATACGGTCCTCGAAGTATGCTCGTGAATAGGAATAAATTACGTCGCCCACGTTTTCTGACGAAGCGTGAACTGCTGGCCGAAAGAGCACTCAACTCAAATAAAACAGTAGCAAATATTGACGCTTTCTGAGAGAAACTCTATCTTGATTGGTTCCGATTCCGTTTTTCTTGTCAATTAAATGGGAAACATGACGATGAAAGTGGTCCTTCGTAATTTGGTAAAAAAAGAGTGGATATAGGATAAACTGCCGGGACTTATTGCATTGGCCTTTGAAACGGTCAATCTAGTTCTCGAAGGCCAAACATCGAACTTAATCGCAGTGATTGTTCACGGCAATTGGATTGCGATAGTGCAGGTTGTACAGTGCAGAAACAGTAGGGAGGGCACGGTCTGACGAGTTGAGATATAGGCAGAATTTCTACCGGATATGGTTCGCCGGAAGTAGGGGGACTCCTACCATCGACACGCACCATAGTCCTCAACTCAAAGCATCGTTGGAACCACTTCGCAATTCAAAGTGCCAATTTTAAATATACCTACTTCATCAACTTTTCCTCCTCGTGTTTTACATTCTCATCTTATCATTCAGCAAGTTGTGTTTTTTCATGTTCCACATGTGATCTCCAATCTGCGAATTGCTCTCTTTTTCTCTTCAATTCAATTTGAAGATGAAAGTAGTTGGCTCCACCTTTCTTCCTCCGACCTTCTTCAGACACCAGACAAAATTTATCACCTTCCTCGATCGGTGAGCCACCCCCCTCTGTTTTAAAATCCCTCCCCCCCTTGACTGCATGCATTCCAGACGTAAGCAATTTGGCACGCGGTTACCGATGAAAAATGAGTGCAGTATCTTATCAGCACGAGCAAATCCGGATCAGCTTCGAAATTTATTTCCGTACTACTTGCTCAACTGGATGAAGATCGATCGTTTGAAAGTGCTGTCGTTTTTTAATTCTTGAAATATTTTTTTTTTATTTCAAGCACCCTTTTTTACTTTTTTTTTTAATCGAGGGTACTTTTTTATTGATTACATTTTAAACTGGAATCATTTTCCGGCACATTTGCCGACGACAGATAACCCTAGTTGAAATAGTACAAGTTGAAACTAGACATCTATTATAATGTTATTGAGAACGAAATTATCATATTCAAGAGTCAGAGTCGACTTCATTTTCTGCGTCTATGTTTCGACACGTAACTACTTAACCCTTTGGCGTGGAAGCTTTAGTCTTTGATACTATTGCGATAAGTTTCGTCACAAGTTCATGGTGCATCTTCGTGCACGTGCGTTTATGTAAGTGCACTCTGTACCAGAGTAACGCCCGTAGCTTGGTACACACGATTATAACGCGTGCATCAAACTGCGCAGTTGAGCGACAGGCACGCCCTTCGCATGTGTCGCATGATATGCCGCGTGGTTTGACCACACAACGGGTGTCTCGATATTTCGCTTATTTTTATCATCATTCCGATGATCGGTTCAATTCATCCAATTTATCTCTTGAATCTGGATCTTCAAACCATTCTTCTTACATCGAAAACTACCTATTGCACTGCCATCTGATTCAGTTTGAAATACTTCTTTTATATCTCTTTAATATTTACAAATAATGTAATGAATCCAGGTCAATGATACTGCGATAATTCTATTTACAGAGCGCTTGAGCTTCTTATCGTATATATTTCAGTAGTTAACACTCTTTTCTGCATTATTATCTCTAAAATCAACAGTCTTGAATCCACTAGAGTTTATCAGACAAGTCTAGCCTCCTTTCTCATAATAGCTCGTTTCCAAATACTAATCGTTATTTCATGACAATCGTAATCTGAGTCATGCATAGCTCCTCGATAAATTATATTAGACGCTTTTAGGATACCGGCATGATAAGATTAATGGTTTACGCACGAAATAAGTTAAGTGGTCGAGGATCTAATCCATCATCTCAATTAATCTGACTCAAAATCGTCAATCTCCAAGCCAGCGTTAAATTAATGTCACATTAGAAAGCATGTATCGGCAGGTAAAGCTGAATTGATCCTCTTGCTTCGTGTGGATAAGAGTCTGTGACTCGTTGGGATAGTGTGTGTACTTGTAAGGAATCTGTTAATGATCTTTTGTTGCTTACGTCCATTCATGAAGGAATTCAAACCCTTTTATTCCTTTTTCAGATTTTTCTTGACTAATATTTTTCTTGGGTGACATTCTTTCAAGTATATCGTCTAGGAGTTTGCGTTTCCACGTGCATCTTATGCAATATAGCTACTTTTGCATTCTTTAGCATGCATGTAGCTTCTTTTCGTTTCAGCTTTAAGATTGAACGACTCATCGTTGCAGAGGCACCGTACGGTATCTACATCTGGTAGCCTTCACCTCGTTTCAACGGGTATTTCCGCTCCTAGAATGAGCATTATTTAAACGATCAAGGGATTTAAACGACACTTAAACCACTCAGGCCAAACACCTCTTTCCTCCCTGAGAGAAATCTTTCATCATCTCGTAAAGATATTCAGCGATAACGTGCAGGCTTATAAATTAAAGGCTTAGAATCCATTACTTGCAAATAGTTGAACACTTTTAAACTAACTTAATTCGTTTGCTCTTTCCTCTTCATTTTTTGTACTTGTTGAAAATGGCCTGGTCGTAGGATTTCTGAAAAGAATATAAAAGCGTGACTTTGGCAAAAAAAAATCGGTGTAAGAAAGGAAGAAGGTGATCAACGCGTCGGTGCAGCAGGATGCATTCACCCCACCTCGTCTACTGCCACGCCCGCCATTCACCTTCAACTTGGTCTCACAGGCCATAGCCAAGCCCGTGTAGCTGGTCTCACCAACAGTAACGTACATATCGACGGCCACTACAGAAAATTGCGAACCTCCTCTTGGCTAACGGCGGCGATCCACTCGATAAATACCGGAATCAAAACCAGTTCCGACAAATTGTATCGAATTAGTGTCCGGACAAAAGAAAACCTTCAACCGAGGCCACAAAGAGGAAGGGATCCGCTCCTTGCCGTAGAAACTTCCAACCAGTTCAACGGAAGAAAAATTGCCTCCAAAGAATACGCCAGTCGAGACAAAACAAAATACTATTTCGGTAAAGGGCAGAGCGTGTTTAAAGTAATAAGCGCAAGCTATAATACGAATTTCAACAAATCACCTACGATTTATAACCTTTGCCTCTATATTACTCCCGATATTGTCTTCTCCAGAAGAAGAGAAGGGATTCTGCTCTCACACTGTGCAGAATAATTGCTTCGGGATTTAACTATCTTAATTCTGTTGACGGAAAATTGGAAGAGCTTTCCTCGAACAACAAATCTTATTTTCATGATTGGAATTCTCAATAGGACGATTGTAAGAATAAGTCAGGGACGGTATTTTCCGAATTCAGCGAAATGCTACTTGCTATACAAGCAAAAACACTTGTTCATGGCCATGCGGGTTCGCCACGCCCGATGAACTTTAGCCGTGGTTCGCGTATGAAGTCGTAAGTCCGATTGCGACCTTGAATCGTTACCACGAGTCGCCAAAGAACAAAGAGCCTCTCCTACCGATATAATACTGTTGTTGTATGGCTACCACGCGATTCTCTCTTTCACACATACAGAAAAACCTCACCGCAAGTCGGTAAATGGCGCCGGCTTGTATATTTGCACCGACAGTTCATAACTCTGCAATCGGTAATTCCCGCAATTACAATCACTTCGCTGATGATCGGGCCAGAAAGTTCAACCAATCTTATACTATTTTTCCCACACATAATTCAAAAATATTTCTCAGAATTTTGCCTAGGTTTCAATAATAAGTTACGAAAGTAAAGTCGGTGGTAAAAACAAACTAGGTGATAAATTATTCCTATAATCACCTTTCACGTTATCTGTAACTTCGATTAATGCTTCAGTGAAAACAGAAATACAGATAATGTTTCTGAATTTTCAATATTCTCTTATTCAATCATTTAGTGAGCAAAGTATTTTTTGGTCAATTGTTTTTTTTTCTTTTCCGTCTTCCTCGTAACTCTGTGTTTGCTTCTATCACAATTCACATTTTTATGCTCGAAACTCGAAAGTTCTCTTGGAGATCCGCCCTTTTTCGGCAGTTGCATATAAATTAATACTTGAACTTTGCAGTAACAAGACAGTTGCTGTCACAGACAAGTTTTTTGTTAATCCATATAAATACAGGTCAAGCGCATTCTTTCAAGACTTTATTACCTGCTTCGACAACCACCTGTACTTGCACCCGGCGAGTTTCAAAATTGTCCAATTCTTATTCTTAAGGCCTTGGTGATTTCGAGAGTTATAATATTCCCCGGGAGAGTTGCCGAAAAATCTGTAATTTCATGGTAATCATACTGTACAGTAACGAGTCTTATGTGCGTGTGATTGACGATCGTTGCACGTCAAAGATTATATTGTCTGTTCTTCACGAAACGCTTTTTATTATTTACAATAAGATATTGCCAATGTAGTGAATATTTACACCTTCCAACTGAATGCAAACTAATATATTTTTTCTCGTTAGAGTCCACTGTACCTAATGATTTCTACTGATTCCCTACGATGAAATCTGCCATTGAAAAAGTTTATCGATTGAGTGAAATTGATCTGCCGATTTCTCGGAACTCTTAATGATTTCTCATAATCCATTATTCACTTGTTGTCTAGTTCAGAGAAAGGTAGACTCAATTTTTCAGGTTCCAAAAATTCTGCCGAATCATTTCTATTTCTAAAATCGCTAAATCGAGGTCAACGACCAGGGTTCCGGGTTCGCTTGAAAGAGCTAGTAAAAATATTGATTTTTTGCGATCCACTTGGAAAGACGCTGATTAGGCGAGTCGAATATTCTGTTGAATACGAGACTAATGAAATTATCTCACGTGAGGCTACATCATTTAAGATAAATAGAAACTCGCTGAAGAAAGTCAGACATATGTGCAAAATATTATGTTGCATATGGCACTATTTTTTTTTGATAAATATTCCAAGCGTACTTTCGAAAACCTCTTTCATTCGAGTCTAGATTTATGTTAAATGAGACTTAAGTGACATGGTGGGACGTTTATGCAATAAATCTCGTGCAAAAATGACTGTGGGAGGTGCTAATTCAATAAACTTCGTTAACCACTTCGTTTGAAGTCTACGAATATAGCGATAAGGTAGTTGAAAATTGTGGAGTCATTGGTCTATTGAGAGCACAGGAATGAGAGAGGTAGACCAGACTGTTTGCTCATTAGACCGGATAATTGTAGGTAGGTCCAACGCTCACCTTGCTACGCTTCGTCAAGTTTTTCTTCTCTCTGTTTTATTTCGTCTCATCGCACCTTTTTCCTTTTTCGTTGATAATATCTTAACTGAAGAGTTCTTGGATCTCGACTTGGATACACTTACTATAGTCACTTACTGATTTAGTAGGAAATGAAGTTTTATTTTTATGAATAAATTGTCAATGTCATCCCTACTATGTGTTAGTTAACAAGCTTTTCTAGTATGTGCAATAGACATCGTAACTGGAAAGGTATTTGGGTGCTGGTTTGCAGCGCACACGACGTGCAGGTGAAAAGTTAATGAATTCTAATAAGTTTTCATCATCACATGACAGAGGTCACTGTTAGGGTATACTTAAAGTCATTACGCATCTCATCGTAAAACATGCTGGAGAAAATTTTTAGGAATTCGGAACTACATTATTATAAGAGATACAATCTATCAAATCGTGATTAAAATCATGGTTTTATAGATTCAGATTAAAATTCTTTCATGCACAGTGGGCAATAATTACCGCTGAAAATTTAGTGCTTGATCGTAACAGGACTTTTTTCATGAAAATCTCGGAAAGGTTAGTGTCAAGCTAAGGTTAGGATTTTTAAGGGAATAATAAGTGATCCCTGTACCTCTATGATCATCTAGGAGAAAATGATCAAGTGCATATATGCGATATATAACATGTTCGGAGTACATCGAGCCATTGTCAAGAGTATCGGATTCCACAGTTTAATCTGTGTTGATTATCAGGCACGTGAATGGACATTGAAAGCGAATTGAAGCACATCAACATCCAATCCAAACAACTCGATCGATCGAGTCGAGTGTTTATGCGAATCAATTTACTGAACGTCCTTGCCTGGCACGTTTGTTCGGCACCTATCTGGGCAAGTACCTGATCTGGGAAAAATAAGTTCATAGCAGCTAGTTACGTCACAGATATGAATTAATTGAAAATTACAATGTCTTAAACATAAATCAACTCGGGGAATGAATTTTCAGCATTGAAACAAGGTATCAATAAGAAAACGTCGTATCGACATATTCAGACAATTTAGAGATAGACTTAGACATATCAAATGAAAGTTGCGTAAAATCATGTCAGGACACGAGCCACGCGGTATATAGTTGCATTTTGCATCATTCATTGCTTTGCAATCTGTTTACTGAAAAGTCACTCCTTACGTAATCACTGAATGCATTGCAATGAGAAGTGATGAATTGTTATGATGTCGATTTGATGCATGGAATTTAAACGCCTCACGGAAGTGGGAGACTCGCTACTCGCTCAAAACTTCTAAGAAAGAAAAAACAGTTTCCAGAATTTATATCTTCTTCAAGGATTTAAAAATTCAATTGGAGAATTATCAATTCTCAGCAAAAGTGGAATTAAAGTTATTCAAATTACATCATCGCTTTCGCTTGTTTACCTTATTCTTATAATATGCTTTTGATATAATTTTCTGCTTTTATTTCTTCAATAAACTTATTTCTAGATAGTAGGAGAGAGAGTTCAAGGTTGAATTTACGTAAGCATTCGAGCATACGGAATAAAGGAATAAATTTTTAAATCTCTTCTGGCTGTGTTTTCACGATTTTCACGAAACTTTTGTTTCAAATTTTACTTTTGATTAGGTTCCTTACAGACTGTCATATTTACGCGTCTCGCACAGGTACATTTCTCTGGTCCTCCGCCCATCAATAAATATCAGATTCATTATCGCAATAAGTAATGAGTCTTTGAGGATTCTATACACCGGTGGGTGTTACGTTCCTAACTATAATTGATATGGTGCACAGAAGAATAGATTTTCTTTTTGTCGGCCCTTCCCACAATGATCAAGCAATCAGGTGCTCGCGTGGGATGTTATGTCTCGATAGATCGAAATTTTATACTCTCTCCAACGTTTGTTCCCAAGAATGAAGAATGAAAGAAGAAAGGAGATAGAACAATACAATATTTTGTCTACAATTATAATTTATGCTTGAAAAATACTTCTTTCTACTAGAGATTTGTCTGATATTAAAGGATGGATCATAAACATAAGGACTAATTTCAGCAGAATCATCTTTCGGTATTGGACTAGTCGTAACTCAGAGAAAGTATCAAAATGCAAATTGAGTTAGGTATTCCTACCAATAGTGCAATTCATTGTTTCTTTCAATACATCTGAATTGAATCTTATTCAAGAGGCAATTCGCTTGCGGAAGTTATTCTTCACTCGAGGAGGTTTACGTTAGTCAACGAGGCTCAGTAAAACTTCTTCGATTTGCTACGTCTGTATTCAAATCAGTTTTATTATTCGGTTCGACTTCATTCGACCTTTGACACTGAGAATATAACCAAATGGGTGTGCATTGCAATTGTTGTACTGCGTCTTTTATAGATGCGTGCAAAATGCAATGCTATAAATCTGAAAGAAAAAAATATTTATTACTCTCAAGTTACAAAAACAAATTTTCGGTATTTTAATCTTCCTAATTCAAGTCCAAGATTCATATGATATCTAAATATTTCAAAGTAATGCAATATTTATAAGTTGCAACGTACCTCATCATAATTAATGTGATTGATTAACTTGCTGATTAGTTTAATGATGATTTGCGGCAATTGTAAGCTGGAAGCTTCACTATATATGAGTATCCATAGAGTTCTTACTGATACAAGCGATCGGCAATAATTTTTGCGTTGATGTAAAAATACTCAAGCTGCACATAACGGTTACCTTTTTTCCCATTTAACGCATTCGACTCAAAGGCGATTGGAATCCATCTGACGTTATTATAAGCGATTTCTGTGTGAGTGCAGATAACTTTATAATTCAGACGGAAGATGTACGTATGTGCGCTTCTTTTAGACGAGCGTCAGTTAAGATTTATCTCGTAATTTCATATGTTTTGCGACTTTTATGACTGTGCATAGAAGTGAGAAAAAAATGGAGAGGTGCAAGAAATAGATAGGAGTCTAAAGATACGATTTATTTTCGTCTCGGAAATTATTGGTATTGAGTAATCATATTAGATCGCAAAATATTGCACTCTTGTCTAATAAAATTCGGTATTTACTTGGAGAAACTTTTTTAAGTTCAAATTTACTCTTTTACAAAATGTTACGCTGAAAGTATTATATATTTATTTGTGAAAGAGTGAAGCCTTCTGCTGTCGTTGGAATGTGATTTTCCAAGTAATTTCCTTAAAGCGGGAGAACGACGGTGATATACGATGTGCCGATCACGTTCTCGTTTGGCGGACTGGGAAAGGGTTACGAAAAACGAGTGTAAGCTGCAGGTTCAATCGCTCGTTCGTGCTATCCCGCATCAATTAGAGTCGCGACAATTAACGACAACCTTGGATGTGCGTAAGCCATAATGCACTCTTTTTTGCTCGTAAGCAACGACTAGAAACCTGCACTTTTGTTCTATTATCGGTGCGTAGCCTGATTGTCAGCAAGCGGCAACGATTTTCATTAATTTTATTACTTCTTAGGCTACCCAAGTGTCTGCCTCTGATTTGATTCGTTCTGAAGTATGTTTTAGAGCACTAATAAGTAAGATACACGTATTTTTTTATACATGCCCAAATTCATGTTTAGGGGGTGAAATCACCGTTCACCCTTCAACAGTCGAGGAAAATTAGTTCTCAAAATAGAGGAAGCTTTGTAGTGGTAGTGGCAAAATCAAGGTTCACACAGCTTTTTATTATTTTCAAATATTTAATAAATAATGAATCTATGTAGAGATGTAAAATTCTCGGTCATATAAAATTAAGTATTATTCTCGAGAATATTACAGAAAATATTCTCCTTCCGGAGAATATATGACTAGAATTTTCTATTTTGAAATATACACTGCATTCCGAAATTTATATACAAATTTCGGAATATTTTGAAAGTTTTCGGAATGAATTTCAATACGAAACTTTCACTAGGGTACTATAATAGTTATTAAAAGTATTTTAAACTTTTTCTGGATTTTATGACTATTATCATCTGCAGATTTTTCTCAGAATTTAAAATTCAAAATAAAATGGTAACGTTCGATCTCGGTTATATTCTCATTCTCGTTACCGTTCTCAAGGTAATATTCCGCCTTCACAACTCTAAAATTGATGTATTCTTCTACATAATACATTTCACATGTTGCTCAGACATATGGAATTGTTTAAGGCTTCTTGTTCGATCACCGAAGTTAAGCAGCGCTTACCTCGGTTATACTCGGATGGGGGCTGTCGTACTAGAGTTTATCATTTTTCTCTAAACTGCCTCTCCAACAGAAACTTTTCTACTTTTGGGCAAAGGATGAATCTT
Organism: Synergus coniferae; assembly: GCA_032164275.1. Classification (NCBI taxonomy): domain Eukaryota; kingdom Metazoa; phylum Arthropoda; class Insecta; order Hymenoptera; family Cynipidae; genus Synergus; species Synergus coniferae. Next base: position 1,837,561 of record JAUEJJ010000044.1, on the reverse strand, counting down.
AAAAACATTTATATTTTTTAAAATAAATTATATTTTCAATTGTAATTTTCAAAAGTTTATTTTTCGACTATAACTATAACTATAATCAGAATTCAAATCAGATGTAAGAAGAAAAAAGATTCCTTGCGTCGAAAAAAATCGATTGACCTATAAGATTAATACATTTCATTTAAAAATAAGAATTTTATAATTGTAATGTTCAAAAATCATTTGCTTTCAGGAAGCAAAGTGCTTATTGCATGAGCACAGAAGTTGTTGCAACTTCACAGCTTTTTATTATTTTCAAATATTTAATAAATAGTGAATCTATGTATTCTTCTACATAATACATTTCACATGTCGCTTAGACATATGGAAGTGTTTAAGGCTTCTCGTTCGATCACCGAAGTTAAGCAGTGCTTGCCTCGGTTATACTCGGATGGGGGCTGTCGTACCATTTTACAATTCCAATTCTTTAAATAGAGAAATCTGTATTTAACTTTACACTTTACAGCCACTTCATCTAATTATTTATGTAGTTGGAATTCTTTTGTGACAATACGACATGTCACAAGCCGTTGAATTCATTCAACTCTATTTTAAAATCAATTGGATTTAATTTTTTTTCTAAAAAGGCAAAGTTTCCTGTCGACATGACTCGTAAATATTCAATGAATTAAGAAAAATCAGCTTTTCAGGGCAGTGCAACTACTGAATTGTCAATGCAAGACACTAACTCGCAGATTTCGAACTGTCAGTCAACCATGCGGCCACACCCAAATGACATACGTGTCACGTGCGAGCGGTATATTATCAAGTTCCACACTCGTGCATAATATATAATATCAGTCCGCTTTTCGTTGACGTTGTGGTTACGAATTCCATTTTATATAGATCAGAAAAATCTAAAACATGTTTCAAAACTTCATTTTATCACTTTCTTCTAGAACAAATAATGTTGAAATCATTCAGCAAAAATTTTATATAAAATTGCATTCTATAAAGTTTTTGAAATATCCTAAAATCTTTTAAAGTCTGCTGAAAACTTTGATACGTTTAATTTATAAAAACAGTTTTTTATGACAGGATTATTTTTTTTTTGACTAAAATAAAACTATATTGAAGATTAAGATATTTTAACATAAGATTTTAAAGAATTATCGTAAGTATAAATTATCTTGATAAAACAATTTTAATAGTTACATCAGTGTGGGTTAAACTTACACGCATTGTGTGTGTGTATTTTGATATCGACAGACGCACAATACTGGCGTATAATAAACGCTGATGCATTAAAAGTCAATTTTAATTTCGGTGCGTCACGGCATCGCGTTGTAAGATCAATAATAATCAATTTTCATGGTTATGGGCCATCAGCAAAAATCTCTGGCATAAATTAAATACCACAGATACTTGGTACCCGCTGGTAACGAGCTGTTCATAATTTCGTACGGATGACCCATATGGGCGAATATAAATGTGCGATGCGTTTCGTCGTTTCCGGGGTAGGGAAAGTCGAGGGAGAAGGCCAAGAATAAGAAGATGAGTGGTCACATGCGACCGTCCTTGAGACGTGTGTCCCTCTATAAAAATAATTGTCGAGCTCACGCTGCGAATTTAATGTGTTTGAACAGTAAATAAACGTTCAATTCAAAAATCGAACGATAAGTTTATAAAAACAAATGTCGCAATAGATAAGATAATTGTTATTGGTAAAACATGTAAAACTCTCTGATGCTATTTTTTGTCCTAATCAGTCATCTTAATATTATATGTCTTATAATATTAATGGTCTATAATGGTCTTGAAATTGAATGTACTAAATTGATTTTTTTTCTGTTTCAGGTAAGTGGAACTAAGTATCGATGACTGTCTTTTGCGGTAAGAAATTACAGTTTACAATATTACACATGAATTACACATTAGGTGGTAAAAAAAATTAATTTGCCATGTAAAAGCATCTGGTTCCACCGGTTCCTCCAAAATTCCAACCAGACTTAAATATCTGCTTGGCGTCAAATTGAGGCTTATTATATGCGATTCAAAAGGAAAATTGCGGCTTGCTCGTACTTTAAGTAAAGTTTGCGGGTTCGGCACTATCATAAAGTTTTTTTGATGGTGATGTGTTGGTGTCTTTCCATAAACATCAACGACATAATGAATTCAAGAGAAATGGAATACGGTCACATTCAATATGAAATTATCAATTTGATCTACAACAGAATGATCCAATGAAGTAGCATTCTTTTGTTTCTTAATATTGATACCACTAATGAATGTCGTTGCAGATCAAAAAGACAACTTCAGATTTCCTGCGGTTGAATATCTCCTATCGCTGATCCGACCCTTTATCCGAGAATTTCTCTTGTGTAGGATGCATTTTGCTATATATACTCTTCTCACTTAATTTTACGAGCACCGAAGCTTTGTTTTACGATCAATCTCAAAAAGTTAATTTCTTCTACGCGATCGCGCAAAAATATACATCATATATACATATATATATACTGCTGTAAGGTACGATGACTCTTTCTTCAGTGATATTGTTGTTCCGACTGTGGTTTACTATACATTCGAACATGGACGATAGGAAGTTAATGGCTTTCAAGGTTATTACTTCAAACGTCATTCTACAAGTATCTTCATAGACCCGAAAGTGTGCATATGATTCCAACTTGATCTTTATCCAAAGTGAAGAGAGGCATCTCCGATGAAAATTTACGACTTACTGTACCGGAAAAAAACTGGGAATTATATTCTTTCTACCAACTTTTTTTTTCGTTTAGACTCTTTAACCGACGGGTATTTCGTAAATGGTCCTTAAATCGACAATGGGATGTGTTGCTCACTGATCTTCAGGAATATAGGCGTGTCCGCTTAAACGACCGTTTCGGGGCATTTACGATTTAATGGAATCTCGATCTTGGTATGCTTTCCAATGAACGGACCTACCTTTACCGCGTATTGCCGAAATGGTGTGCACATCGTCCTACCAAGTGGATGGTCCCCTGGCTTCTCGAATTCTTTCGAATTAACAGAGTCCTGTTCTTACGTATAGTATAAGCGATCAAATCTACGGTGTCGTGCATACTCTTTGTTTTATCAACCAATCAGACTCCTTAACGTCCATTTCTTGAATCCAAACTCGCTTTTCTTACTTGTGCATTGAACGGCAATTCGGCAAATTTTATGCGTGCCTCAGGCCGTATATACCAGTTGGGGAAATTTGATGATAAACCTCCTACTGTAGACAGAGCTCTGTTGAAAATAAGAAAACTTTAAAAAAATACTCCAAGTGAAAACGATGAAGGACTTGATTGCCGGGTGTTGTAGAAAGTTGTTGAATTTTGAAGATGCACACGGAGAAAAAGGTCTACAAGGATCCTGCTTAACCCTACTAGACAGTCTAGTAAAATATGAACCAACTCGCTGTCTAGTTAAACGCGCCAGACTGTCTAGTTAAACTCTGTCTAGTTAGAATTACTAGACACGTAGTATAAGTTACCAGACATCTAGTAAGGCCAACACTTTCGTGGTTAGTAGGGCTGACTAGCTTTTTAATAAAAGTAAGCAAACATTAAGTTAGGCTTTAAGAAAGAGTTAATGGAGGGCTATTTACTGTTACTTATATGTAGATATATTTATAATAAATTATATAAGTGCCTGCTAAAGGAAATGATTATTTTATTTTTTTACAAATACGAATAAGTAGAAAAAAAGGCAATTTTTGCACAATTTTCTTTATAAACGTCCTCCTTATTTCTCATGCACTCGATAGATGAAATTCGAGAGATTTATTACTGCTTTCCGGAAATATGTACATTGTTTCATTTTCTGATGTTCACGTTGGCGTCACAATTGATAATTACTGTTCCTACATGACGTATTATCTTCTTTTGATTTATAACGATCCCATAAGTGTTTACTTGATATCTTTAAAAAATCGAATTATTATCATCCTGCAATTAATCATTCAATTTCTTACAAAGACCATTTTATTATAATAATTAAAAAAGTTGAGTTTCTTTGAGGGTTTATTATGAGGGGTGTCGATCGGACCGGGAAAACCACAAATTTTAAGATGCCTGGGGATTTGACACCCTGATAATATGCCCGCGTAATTTCACGCTTACTCGGTGAAACGCAGATATTTATTGAATGAGTTCGGGAAAGAAGTGGCAATTCTCCTCAGGCTTATAAATCTCGAAGTCAGTCGAGGAGCTCGAATCAGGTGCGTTGGTAACTTTGAAGCTTCCACTTATGCAGTCAATTGCCGTTCCAGTGGACCGGTGATACTCATTATACATTTTGCATACGATCGACCACCACCCAAATAACTGCATGAAACCACGCCCAATAGACATTATATCGAAGAGTGTGAAATTACGAAGTAATTATTAAGATAAAATATCGCGGTACAGATATATTGTACGATACTAATTTCTCGACATTTTTTATTTTATTAACGCAATTAACACAGTAATTTACTCTTTTAAAATGCATGTAAGATGAACGTCGAACACGTTTTTATAACTTCACGTTTTATCTCGAAGGAAAATATTCCAAGTTTCAATTTTGGAAGAAACCTTTTTCTTCGCCTTTGTGGCGAGACCAACAACTTCATTCGACCCCGAAATTTTTCTCGTGGCTCGGCATCCTATCATAAAAAAGAAGTTGTGATTATAGCTAAAATAAATTCTCGCAATCTCGAAATCTGAAACCGCATTCTCTCTTCACCTATTGGTTGAATGTGTATCCGCCGTATTAGACATTTATCAACTGAGGAAAGTTTAATTAAACTATTTCAAAAATATTCGAAAATGTAACGACTACAAATCTTCCACTATGAGGAAGCAAAACGTCATCAGTTGGTAGAATACTTTGAAGCAACATTTGTGATTACGGTAGATAGGTATCGTTTTGGCGTTTTCGGAATGCAGTTTTGATTTATTTCGACCAGATCGTATATCTCAGCACGCATTGCAGCAATGTGTCGCTTTCTCGAATTCGTTACCTTCTCTTTCTTATTTTAATTCTCCTTTTATCCTTCGTGTGCCTTCTCTGGTTTCGAGCGATCGTCTTTATCACTTGCAAATATAAATCGCGTATAATTGATTTGCAGATTGACGTGGGCGAATCTCGTTGCGATCGGTAGAAAGCCGTTATTCATGTCTGCAGTCAACGACTAGTCACACGAGCAGTGAAAGCATAAATACATACTTATTATATGCTGCTCTGGCAAATGGCTTGCGAGTGCATTGAGTATGGGTTTAAAAATTTGATTGTCGGTTTATCGGTGTCTAGTTTGTATTTCCAAGGCGTGCTGTTTGCCGATGATAATTGTCGTTAATGACTGGAGGTAAAGTAAACACTTTATGTAATCACACACGCCTCAGTGTTAATTATTTGTAGTCGATGTTATTTGACACTGCAACCATTTGTTGATGCAACATTCATTGTAATTGTTAGCCTTTTCTACAATTTGTCGAGTTTATAATTTCCGCATTATAGTTTTAGATATTATGGTTTCCTGGGAGTCACTTTAAGATTTTATGTGCATTTTTACTGATATACATAGCCTTAGTCTCTGGATACGGCTAATTTTAAAGGTCTTGGTTACTTGGATCGATTCAAGCGTGTCTCTCCATAGCTCGCTGAATATTTAATAGAACTTGAAGGAACAAGAGCAGTCGTGACGAGGGGGAAGTTCTGGGAGAGTTTTGTTCTCAGTAACTGACCGCAAGGCAACCACCGTCTCTATATCGCACTTGGCGGTGTCTTATTCTCATGTCTATTTTCTCCGCGCATATTCAACGAATCGGATGGATCAATAAATAGTTAACCCGCCGTTCTCTTTGTGCACCTGCCAGACTGACTAGTGAACGAGTGAGGCGGATCGAAACTATCGCTCACTCTCAGCCTCGCCGCGGTAGCTGGCAGTTCTGGCAGTAAGTAATTAAGTGTAAGCTCTTACACGCGTTTCCGCCGTATATGAATAACGCGCTCAGCCGACCTTGTGGGCGTTTGTCGATATAGACCCCCTTGGCACGTGTTGCACACTCCTGACCTGCATCCACCAAAATCAGGCTCGGATCGTTCTTACGCATCGGGCTTAATCGCTTCTTTTTACCCCAGAGTACACAACACTACCGTGATTCGGGAAAATACCGTAACTGCAGTAATTCGGATAAGTCACCCGAACATAGTTAATGGGATTTTTCCAAATCATGGCAGGATATGATATTTTTATCACTTTTTGACCTCCTCTCCACCAATGTATGTAGACTATTGTGGCTTGAGCTCTTGCGGATATATGTATGTATAAACAATAACGTCAAATTAAAAAAGAACCGTTTCTAAGCTGGATTGTAACAGATATATGTTACACTGGTTTATTTATCATTACTGGTGAGTGATTGCCTCCCGGCCGCTATCGAAGCTGATGCTTTCTCTTCACCTTTAAAATTTTCAAGGTAGAATTTCCCGCTTGGGAGAGCGAAACAAAACACGAGAATCAACTGCCCTGTGTTTATATAATTTTGAAAAGTACACGGAGAGAATGAATGGTATATAAAACACTTGAAATCCTTTTTCTCCCTAAACTTTTGATGTTCAAGGAGGAAGGAACATTTTTCCCGAATGCAACCCTCTATATTGTAGAATTTCAAGTGGCTTCCAAGCAGTAGTAAATATTTGTCGAGTCCCAAAGCAACAAAACTGGAAGATGGAGAAAGAGAGAAAGGGGTAGGAGATATATACACAGATGAAAGGCATTTGAGCACGCGCTACACTTAGCGGGTTGTATGGGTTCTCTGCGGACATAGATTGTTAGCACGCACATTCTAGAAGTTGGGACTCTGACTCTGGTTCGAGAACGCAATTAGAGAGTCGATGCTATGGTGTAAACGGAGGACGGTGTTAACCGAGTGAGCAGGTGCACTCTCCACTCTTTTGTACATGTACGCATTTACAAACGACACACACCTCCATTCCTCTCGCGCTTGCTCTACTTCACGTCAAGGTTTTTGCTTACTAAATCAGGTTTTTCCTTAATGTACTGCATCGATACAGTTTTTTGATATTATGTTTCACTTCTCTACGATTCTGGAATGCGATTCATTCTCATTTCTAATTTCATTTCGACGAGTACGGTAGATCTCTCAACTCGGAGTGGGCCACAAGTTTCATTTACAGCCTTTAAGAATTTAATGCACTTTAATTTAAAAAAAAAAGTTAAAAATCGAATTAAAATGGAAAATTTTTTAACGAAAAAAAGTGCGCTTCCTTCCAGTGTGTGTGGTCACCCCGATTTAAGCGTCCCGTCTATTTAAATGATAAAAAATCAATAAGAAAGTGCATTGTAGGATTTCGCGAGATTACAGTTACGTGCAGGAAATCTTAGTAATGCGTTATTTCCTTGTTTGTCAATCCGCGGTATAGCATAATCTTGCTCGCGTTAAGGCTTAGGACATTGTCATTGTCTAACGAGCGATATATTTCATAACTCGTAGTTGCGCTATCCACCTACCTGCCTAACTGCCTGTCCACCAAGAGACTTGGTACCTAATATCCACGTACGTTCTTAGACTGCGTATAAGTAGTAACGTAAGCCGCAAGATATCCACTTTGCCGCTTTGCCCTCTTTGCGGTCTGTGGAATAATGAGCTTGGTTCTTCGGGGTAATGAGGCCGGCGGGCTTCATCTCTGCCTACAGATTCCAAGGCAACGCGTGTGTCGCAAACATAGTTTCAGTTTCTCGAATTTGACGATAGCGAAAATTTGCAGGAGTGCATCAACTTATAGATACGTTTACGTGCAGTTTACAAGAGAATTTTAGTGAAAGTTTATTTTTCTTATAATTTCTCATGATGAGGGGATCAGTAGGTAAATGAGAAAATTTCTCCAATCACTTTACCGCGTCCCGTCTTTTCTGGAGAATCAGTCAATTATCTTTGTCCATTTTAGACGTGAGAACGCGCACCCGTGCCAGGTGTAATTCAAATGAGTGTAATTTGTAAATTTCATCGGAACTGCGAGACGTGGGAATATGTGCAATGAATCGTTCCTAGTTTCGACGTTCCCTAAATTGAATACGCCTGCCTCGATAGCTTTATCCACCCATAAATAGGAAATGTATGTCGGTGAGGTTATATAAATGTAAATTCGAGCGGTCGTATAGAGAGGACTCTGAGCAGCAAGAGTGGGCCAGGAGCTACAGCAATTCGCAGTTTTACTTGTTTAATTTTAGAATAAGGTTAGAGTCGCATTAAGACGACTCTATGCAGAGGAAAATTTACAGCAATTAAATAAAAATACTCGAATTTTCAGCAAATCAGTTAATTTGACAGCGAATTAGATTCTAGAATCAAACCAGCATGCTTCCATAATGAATTTCATGAATAAATCCGCGCTGCAAAAATCAAGCCTGCCAGTCGGGCTTCGTCTGATTCTTTTTAATTTCGCATTCGGATCACGAGCTAGTCGCCACTTAATGCGGTTTAACCTGACTAAAAAGAGACTGCGAAACCTTATGGAACGTTGCGAGACGTTGCGGCGCCGGACAGCCACGCCCGTTTCTCAAACGACCAAGCCTTTGTCTCCGACTGCCTATTAGTTACACAAATTAGCCATAAAAACGCAGTTTCGTTTATCTTCGACAGCTAACCGGCTAAGGCGATCATAAATAACCAAAGCGTCGACCTATTTTGTAACTTTTAGTTTCTGTCAAGTTTACAAAAGTCCCTGCATATATACTAATCACATTTCGCGACTCAACGACTCAAGAAAGGAACTTGATGTTTCGAGGGCTGGAAAAAAAATTTTACAAGGTGACAAGTTTCATTGCAGTTATTAAACTGTGTGGAGGTTACACTTTATGAGAGTATTATGCAAATTTTATTCCTAAAGTATGTAAATTTCACAGTAAAAACAAAAATTACTTTCTCTCAGCATCTATTCCTAAATGAATTTCGAACGACACTTTGCGAAGTAGGCTTGTCATTTATTTAAATTTAGTTGGAACGATAAATTCTGAACGCATTATTGTCGGAAATGAGTATCATCATAGATGCCGCAGCATATTTCCGCCAAGGTCATGCGCAAGTCGTGAGAAGAAAACAGTTATTAAACCTTCCCACTTTCCGCTATTAGCACCAACCGAAGCCGATTGTGGGACATCTTTGCAGTTTAGTGTTCCACTGAGGTAAAAAATCTTACACAATGTTTCTGTTCATCTTACTAAGCAATCTGTAAAGTCTTTACCCTAAACTGAATTCATTCAATCCTTTATTTAACCCTAACGATTCAATTTGATACTCGATACTTCAGCGTGCTCTGATTGTCTTCATTCCTCAAGGATTCCTGATGGTTTAGAATCTTGAGTTTCTAGTTGAAGCTTCATCCTCCAATTTGAACGAAGCACCTTGGATATTCTCTTTACCAAGTCTTGCTTACCTTCACGTTGTCTCGGTTCATCGATAGCACCGTAACCTACAACCTGCAAGATGAAGCTTTCGGATGAGCTCTCTAACGGTCTAACCAGGCTCCAGGCACGGTCGGAACACTGTATCTCGTATCGAGAGCCGCTAACAAAGTTGTCAGTTCTACATAAACCTATACCGCGGGGAGCATAGCTCACCTAGTCGGTAATCACCAGCATCCCTGGATGCAGATGCAACCATTGCAACCACTGCAACCAATGGTGTGAGCGCAAGTGGGAGATATTTCTTGGTGACACAACTGAGAGGACCTGGTATTCCATACGGTCAGCTCGTTAGTGGATGCATGTGGACTTGTCATACCCCAGACTACGTGCTCAACCAGCTCAACCACCCAGCATCCGATGTCATAAACTTGGTCGTTCTTGCCGCCTCCTCATCCTCCTTTTGTTGCTGCCGGATCCTCTTGCTCTTGTTCGCCAGTTCGCAATGAACTCGCGAGTCCTGATACCCCGTACGACGTGCTGAATTCTTAGCCGCCAATTGCGAGCACTACTGATACTCGGATACTTATGTCTCTTGTAAACGGCAGGTGTCGCTCGTTTCTTCCCGACTGTTTCTTCCTCATTAGCAGAAAACGAGGCTTTATGTTATTCCACTTTTTTTCATTTTCAGGTTTCCATGACACTACAGCCAAGTTGTTTTCCGCAAATGCATAAGTGGCTTCAGTATTATAATGAGAATCCTAGAATTTCATTACTCAGATTCGAACAAGTACATTTGTCACAGCTACACTGCCATTAAATTTTTACAAAGATAAGGTAATTTTATTTAGGAGTTCTATGAAAAGCTAAACATGTTTTAAGAAACGCAGTAAATCTCGTTGTTAGTTTAATCGTTGAATGTTGTGCAATATAAGAAAGTGTTTTTAAGGTCGAACGTTTTTGCCACCCTTTCTTCTTCGCACGATACTCGTAATTTTACGGTTTCCAGTAAAGTGTGAGTAGAACTTTCGAATGGCTTGGTTCTTGAACGCCTACACTTCCCCTTGGTTAGTTCGGCAAGTCGACATTCGCCTTGCTCTCGCTCGTTACATGTCACCTGAGTAAAGCCGTCCGCTCACTTTGGTCGGGCTCCATGGAAACTGTTGCAGGATACAATAATAGTCAACGCAGCACGACTCATGGTGCCAAGTTTCCATTCTCTACTGTTATACCATTTATAATGGCATAGGAATGAATATCAAGACACTTATGAACTGTTCTAATAGCAAATGCCAACTAAATAATCAGTTCTAGTACGCGAAAATAATAATATGTGTGTAATAGGAACACTCGTTGTCTCCTTGTCGGACAAACATTCGGTTTCCAATGGGACAAAAATTCACTGTGTTACTGTTCATCTCTCTCAATCGGAAACTGTACCAACTTCTCTTCTGAACACGTCGAGATGAATTCAGAATAGCATTTTTTTGTGTTTGTGAATTTTTCCTGATGTGACGAATCGCGGACACGGTTATGCAAATACCATATGGGGGGTTGACAGTGGCATTAGTTAAGTAATGGAATGTCCAATTACAGCTAGACCGACATCACGACTTAAGCACCGCGGGCGTGCGTCCGGCACTGATAGCATAACGAAACTGGTATTTTTGATGAAATAACGAGGTTGTTACGCGTCCCTGACGTCGATTATGTTGATTCCAGTCACGTTGTTTTCATGACGATTTTACATACGTTTTAATCCTCTGAATTGTCGAGAAAAAGAATTATCAACACGGTGATGTTTTAGCCAACATTTTATCTTTTTGCTTTTTTTTCAATCATTTTTATTTTGCAAGAATAACAAAAAATGGCCTATAGTAACAAAGGCCTGTGCAGAAAATATAACTTTTCAAATATTGAGTTTATTCCCTGGCGTCGATAACTTTAGTCGTTGATTATCAGCTAGTAATCTCTACTTTTCATGTTGCAATTCTGATTACAGAAACTCTAATTGCCCTAATCTGGTTCAGACTCTAATAAAGATCGAAGTTGTATAACTAATCAATTAAGGTGTTCTCCTTTTTAATACGTTGGAAATAAATCATGAGTATATATACAATTTTCCCTTATCCAGCTGCAATACTTTGTTGCCCCTTGATGTTTTATTGATCACTTGAAACTCGAAGCAAATTGATTTAGATGATGAGGATTGGTCAATACACGAACATATTCTAATTACATTCCGGATCTTGCATCCATTAATCCAGCAAAAAGAAATTAAATTCTCGTCCATGCAGAATTTCTCGACATTCTCATGTAAAATTGTCGTTTAATGACCAAATCGGGAAAGTCGATGAATTCGAATCTCTAATTGGTGTTATAGAGAGAATCGTCGAAGGTACACGCGACTGTTCACTGAGACAGTGGGGGGTCATCGTGTAACCAATGACCGGTAAAGTTGCATCACATTAGTCGGGCGCATACAATTTACGGCGGGATACAACCAACATTAGCAGGGCCCAACATATAACCAGCATAACACTCTACTTAAATGGAGAGTAATTCGCACCGTGTACTCAGGGATGCTGCGACATTCGAGCTAGGTCCGCTCTTTTCCATTGTCCCGAAATTAGCGATAAATTCCCACGGATACCGTGTCGAGAAACATGGACCCCGCCGAAGGAAAGCTACAAAAGAACCCTACAGCAGGTATACGGATCGAGCTGTGAATTTTAAGTGGGAGTAAATGCAGATTGTTAGGTTGGCACGATCGTCCCCTCGTACTTCTTGTTGCTACTCCCTCTTTTACTCCACTGAGTGCGACAACTCCCGAGGGCGAAATAAAACATTGACTCCCTACTTTCATTACTGTAAATTATTCTCTCAAGTGAATATATATTCTTCTAAAATGGTTGGTGGCAGAAGGAAGAATTCGTAATTAGGTGGAGGGGAAAGTGCAGATGATTTGAGTTATTAGGTGAAGATGTAGCAGTGGTTAGAGGTCCTGTAAAGTTCTTTTCTCTGTGTAACCGTTAGAGGTTGTGAATGACTCAAACTCTTAAAAATAACTGGCAACGCGGATGTCTTTTGACGGGAATAGCACAAGATAACAGAAGGCTTGGATAAACGGTAATCGCCACACACTCTCGTAAGAAACTGTACACCTGCGTCGACGAGATTGTAATTTGGCTAGGATACCTCTTTCTCCGTTAGTGTCAATGCTCTCTAGCGAATTGACGTCAACATCTTGCTGATGACAAGCATCCAAAAGAAGCTGTGAAGCTTTATTCAGAGTTAAATAATTACTAAAAATAATTACATTTTTGGGCTCTGAATCGCTGTAATCCATACACTTTTAGTGTTAAATTGTATCTTCTTTTACATGAAGATATATTTTTTATGAACGGATTTTGGTCTTGGATTAACTGGTATATGCAATTAGACGTTTTTCAATTTGATGTTCTCGGTTGTTTACACTAGGGATATTATTATTATACTGTAAAGGACATGTAGTGAGGAAGAACGAAAGTAGGTACAAGGGAGCGACAAAGTCGGACGAGTGGAAGTGGGATGTAGTCTTCTAAAAAAAAGACAAGGATGAGAAGACGACAGGTGCGTCCTTGAGCATCCACTTTGAAGACTGCCATATCTCAACACCTGAGTAAAGAAAGAAAAAAGATAGAGAAAATTATGATTATGAGCGCTCACTGTAAGCAGAACCTGGATCAAATCCTTTTGGCTACACCATGTGCAGGTAATTGCACGAAGCATAATTATTTTAATTCCAATTGAATAACGGAACTTGTATTTCGATATACAATTCATTCAATACAGTTATTAGCTCTTTATATGGTAATCTAAAATATCGCTTGCAATTAAAGTTCGCATTACTGCAACGAGTTAAAATTATGATGTAATAACTTTGCTTAAAAGCGTGTGAACGGTACATTTTCAAAAAAAAAAAGTAATTGAAACTTTTTATTTTCCGAAACTTTATGGCGCTTATTTTTAATCTAGATTACCCATCAATATATATGTACAGTGTCGATCTGCGTTACAATTTCATATTCCGAGTTTAAAAGTTACAACACGAAAAAAAGATTTGCAAAGTTCCCACGCCACAATTCACGCTCAATCAGTCTCTCTTCCTCTTTTTCAATCTCTGTCAGTTCAACTTGAAACGATATTTCAACAACGCTTTCTATTGTTTATTGATCTGACCGAATATCTCGAAGCTAGATCGATACTGGAATTAAGTCCTCGTTTCTCAACTGACCCGTGTCTGAAACTATTGGGGAAAGGTACGATTGACGCTGAATTGTTATCTGCCATTGACTCATATTTCAGATTTAAACGAAAATGATTCAATTGAATATTTTACTTCTTTTGCAGTTAGACATTTGAACAAATAGAAATTCTCTGCGAAAAGTCAGTTGATTAAAAATTGAAAAACGCTCTACAGGAATGAGAAAGTTGATGAGCTGATCAGAATGAGAGTTTATGCATTTTTTTGGCATTTTAAACAGCCGAATGTTTAATAAATATTAAAATGGTTTCTCGCAATGAAAATAAGTTTTAATTTAAAAATTTCGGTAGAAATTCGCTGTCAAAATAATTTGACTTCGTGTGAATACTTTCTTTCTTGGAATTCACGCGATATCTTCGTGTAGAGTGGCAAGATTCACATCGCCCACACAACCGGTCCCAATACATGCAATACCACTTGTACATATACAATATAAATTTAGAAAAAGCTCGAATGGCTTCTCGTCGATCCACCTGAAAAGGTGTAAGCAATATAAAACCCACAATATCACCGATTCGGAATGAATATTGTAATTACCTAAGACTAAATTTTAAAGCAATTCTGATTTTAAATACGAATTTTTGTAAAAGATCCAATTTCTCGAATGGTTAGAATCTTCATTTCTTGATTGGAATGAATATGCATACATTAGTATAATAAGAGGATTACGGTATTCAACATCATTGTGGTTTCAATTTCAAAGTGCCTTTAAGACATTTGTATAAACTGCAATTTAAATTGGCAAGACGGCAAATATATGGAGAGGTCATAATGAAATTGATAAAATTATTTCAAATTTACTGCGGGATGTGGGACCAGCTGAAGATATTTCTGAAAATCCAGATAGAATGAGTTTCTAATATTTCCTTGTTGATGCTGCTATTTATATATCCAACTTGACCTTAATGACTTTGTTTGCCATGAATGAAGATCATATCAATATAAAGCAGTTGATGGACAATCTTGAAGGTATTAGGACTGAATTTAGAAAAATTGAAACGCCACTGACCGCGCTACCGTCAAGCACGCAGTCATTTAAGATCATCGATGTGATTTATGTGGGAAAAGGGAGTCGGGAGTAAACCAGAACGTCTTTTTAAACACGCGAGACAATGGTTATCTAGCGCTCGTGGGCGTAAGCCACGACCTCGATCGAGGCCCCAGTTTTTTGCGAGTCTATCGTTCCCATGGCGCGATGTCCAATACTGTAAAAATACACAGCTACAACGTCCTATAAATTACCTCAAAGTTCCCACAGTGCCCTTTCAACTCATTTCTGAAATTGCGAATCTTTTTACCGCGCGCGAAATCGATTTTATAGCCAAACTTTCCCTTTTTTGCCAAACCTCGTGCTTCTTTTGCAACTGATACGAGCAACACCCATTGCATTTTTAAATGCATACGCTCCTCTTTACTTTCTCGAAATCTTTTGCTGAAAACTTTACGAAATTGTTACGACTTCATTTTTATATTTTTACAACTAGCTGAAATTCACTTGAAAATTATGGAAAATTAAAATTATGCCGAATAGAAGAGTTCCGAAATGTGAAAATATATTAAATAGCATTTAGGATAAATAGAAATTGTGTCAGTCGAAAATTCGAATAAACAACGAATATGGTAAATAGGAGTGTTCAATAATAACTTGATTTTCGGTCGCATGAAATTTATGTTAATTGAAATTTGAGGAATATTCATGCGCCTCTTTCTCTAATAGCATCCGAATAGCACCCTACATGCAGTGATGGGGTCAATTGGGGAAATTTATACCCGGGCTAATAATAATAATAATAATAATAATAGTAATTATAGTAATTCCTTAAAAATCGTTTGAATACGTTTTTATGGAATCAATTGTATCTCAATATTTATGTATCATGCAAATACATCAATTACAGGAAATTAACTTCTTTAAACGCCGTATACTCGAAAAGTACTAAAAAGTTTGAGAATGCATATCTGATACGTTCTACGGATGAAACTGCATGTCGGACGACTTCAGAAGTCGTCCGACATGCAGTTTTGCAGGGACACGCGAGCAGTTTAAACTTCCAGTATCGATGCGAGGCGTGCGTTGCATTTGATCGCCTTGGCTGGTATCGGGGGACAAAATTACATTGCTTGGGAAGAACGATGAAAGAAGAAAAAAATCAGAAAAAATGCTTGGGGCCGAAGTTAATCTGATCGACCGAACATTTGTACGGAATGTCGAGCAAGTGAGCGTCGCGCACGACGTGGTCGGACCTTCCTGTAGGTTAGAAGCTCCTGTTAGTTCATTAACGCTCAGACGATCCACAGATAACGACCTACAAGCGGGTGGAGCTACCGAACACATTTGGCGGAGAGCGATGGGCTCTTTCAGAAACCTGGAAGTAATCGATTGGTCGATCCTTGTAAATGTAAAGATTTAACATCATGAAAAAGAAAAGAGAATGGGATCGTGATTCTCGCTTGAAAAGGTTCTTCTCATTCTAAAGATTGTGTTGCAATCACATGACAAAATTCTTTCTAATAAGCTTTTACATATCTAATTTTCACCTGAAATTTGATTTTTCGTAGATTTCTGTTCAAAAATCCGCTTCGTTGCCAAAGATTTCTGTAAACATAATTTATTTTTCTCAATGCAAGTGGCACGGAAAATACAAATAATGATAAGCATATTTCTCTAATGAGTGTGTTCTTTTTTTCATGATATATTTTTTGTAACCATGTTGCAAATAAATTCCAAACTCATCATAGTTCAGTGTTTAATAAAGTCGCCATTTTTCACTAGTGATTGGACACGTAGAGACTGATAATTAATTTTTCAATCACGGATGATTTCAATGCCTTAGGCAACGCCTGCATACTTGGCTAGTGTGTCAAGGCCTTATCGTTGCATGTGGCTGGAACTAGTTTATCGTTCTGTCTTCTACACCTCACCTCTTATCAGCAACAGTATAGTCAAGATGCAGAGTCTGATACGTTTCGCAATAATATTATTCCTAACAGTTAGCTCCTAATTTTTCGATTTTCCAGTTCCAAACATATTAAAATTTTTTATTTTGGTAAATTTTTATTAAAAATGTGCTCTTGTTGAATTTGGAGATATTTTCAACAGGCGCAAATAATTCTCGTCATTAATTCGATTACATTAAATTTTTAATGAAGATCTTCATTTATTATTCACTAGTTACATTAGAATCAGTCTACTAATTCTATTTCTAAAGATAGAATTACCGATCCAAGTCTTCTCATTTAAATTATTTACAATCAGTATACGAGTAAATACAATTTTCCTGGATAAATTCCTGTAAATTCTTTTTTTTTCGATGTTGACCAGAAACGTGCTTGTACACGTCAACGTGTACAGCATCCAACTTCACTTTGTCCGCAGGATTCCATAAAGGGCCCCGCATATTTCTCTTTAACGCGACATCGGAATTTTTCAGTTTTATCGAATTAGTTAGGCATCACTGATAATGAAAGCAACATAAGTTGCGGCGGCGGCTCTTTGCTCACATGCCGCCAACTACTGATGTGTCTTGTTTCAAGTCAGCGCATTTATCCAACAAATATAGGGAATAGGTCCTTATGTCTCACAAATTGCCTCGGACGCGTTTTTTCAGCGAACCGCTCCTAAACATGTCGCGCGGCGCGAGGAAACCAGAAGAAACTGTGCCGCCGAGATGAGACGCGACGCGTCTACCAGATTTCTTGCGGGGGTGTATTTAGGCCTCCGACAACCCACGACACTTCTCTTAAGTTTCTATACACATTTTTTAAGGGTGTGGAAGTCTATTCGGAACATACACACAGACATGATTGGCTGAATTCTAAACTTTTTACAATATATGGTATGCTGATGAATATGCATATTTTGGTGATGTCTTTTTAATGAATACATATTAGCACTTTATAATAAATTGAAATTGTAAAAGCATCAGCAATGAACTGTCATATTGAGTCCTCGATGTAATTTTTTTCATTCTGCCAACTTGACGCCGTTAAAGCAAGACGCTGTACATATCTCGTCGTTCTGGAGAAGCTGTGCTTGTTTTTTGCCGTGATTGATTTATGTTGTAATAGGATCATTTATTTCTCTGATGCCACGCCATCTACCATACACATACCGGTCTTGTACCTTTCTTCCTTCCTTCCTTCCTTCCGTCCTTACTTCATCCAATCGTGCCACCACGGAACCCAAGATGGCGTTACAAATTGCAACGGAATCTGCTAATGCGAAAAAGACGCTGTAGGCACAAGAGTCTCTTCACGCGTTGTCTCCAAGAATTGTCTTCCGCGATTTGAAACAGTCCATCTAAAAGACAGAAGAACTGGTGTAAAATACTCTTAAAGTAGTATTTGACATTCTGTTGATCTTTTTCTCCTCTATCAAAGAAACAACCATAGCTTCAGACATCTCCAGAGATAGCTGGAGAGTCTGAAATATGAAAACATAAACACTTTATGTCTGCACATTTATAGATAGAAGCCTTCAAAATTGTCTTCAATAGCATTCAAGTTTAAAGGAAATCATGAACGCCTACTTAGTTGTCGTCGCATTTATCGTGAGTGCACGTCGCAGTGTCCTCCTAGATACATCTACCGTCTAATAATCTATCCCGTAGGTGCATTTGCAATGCTACATGGCATTAATCCACCGAGATACTGCCTGTCTACCAAAGATCTCGGCAATAAACACAGTAAAGTTATTGCTTTCCTGTACTAGCTTGTACGTACTGTAGTTACATCGCAGTGCCGCGTGAAAAATACGTACCATCGTTAATTGCAAAGTCGCAAAAACGATATTATCTGTGTACATCGTCATTACAATGCATCGGTGACATAGTAAGCGACATTTGTAATGTCCTATTCAAGCTGGATGAACACAATCTTTTTAGCCTTCGCTTCAGTGAAAAAAAAAAAGGATTTACTTATTCTTATCTCTAAAAAGAAACATAAGTACAAGCATATATTGCATCTATATTTCAGTACTCTTTATACAAATATTCGATGGTGTATTTAGTATGCCCATTTCGCCTGAGTACGAATTTGTAAAACGCATTTATTTCTTGAGTTAATGAAAGCATAAAATGCATCCCGCACACTGATATCCCGAGGCACGTGGAGTTGAAATGCCTCTGCCTCATAATATTAAAAAGGACAGGAGGACATAGGGTTTTATTTTTTTTTCATTTATCGATTTGCATACGAGGTAGGAGTCGTGAAAGGAGGAACATCGATGACGTGAGGCGGTACTCGATTCTACCTTTCCCCCAAGTAACGCTATTGCCCTGATCATTAAATTCATACCGCACCAGACTTGTCGGAGGACGCACCCGGCGGTGCATTAACGGACAGGTAACTTCGTGTTTGCGATTCACATAATCGGGTCTGACATGCTCGACAGCCAGGGATTCCTCACATCCTCTGAAAATTTAACAACTTGCAGTGACATGGGGGTAAATTATCGGAAACCGTTAGCGAGGGAAATCGTGCTCCTGTCATTGACACGAAGAGGTGATCATATCGATTTTTTGCAATTAAAATTTATATAAACAGCAACTATGATCCGTGTGCAATTAATTTCTCGTGTTTGCACTCTTTTTACTAAAAAAATTCAAAGGATTGTATACAATTTCAAATCACAGGAATTTAAAATGTCGCACATGCTGACGTGCAGCTTTGTATAGATAGATGTAAAAGAATTGTTCAAGATTTGATCTTTATCCAAGGATCATAGCTGATTATCTTTCTCCTGATTTATCTTTGAAAGAAAATCACTCCATCGATTCCCATAAGCAGACTTCGCTTGAAGCTTGAAATGGAGCTTTTTAATTGGGTCGCTTCTGCTTGCAAGCACATAAATTCGGCTTAATGTACGTTGAAGTACAGAGCATTTAAATATATCACGAAGCTGTTTATCGACTGGAAGAGCGAATCGAAGGCAAGCGGCAGCCTTTACGTTGGAACCGTGAAGTCCACCTGGCGTTTCTCAGTTCCCTGTTCTCGGCTCCCTGTTCCTCGTCTGCACTTTATCGACGATGGCCCATGGTCTCATGGCTACAATACAAGACACCAGTCCATAAGCACGCATGCGTCTCTTGCGGACCATAATACGTTCGCTCTAACAATTACACAATCCATCGCAATTAACAGCATTAACGGGCAGTTTAGATCTAATCGCTGCTGCCTCACTTCTACCACGGTAATTACATTGCTGATATTTAATATTTCACCTCTAATGGTGGTAATTGCCGTCCCGTCGTATTCTACCCTATGTGGATACACGCATGCCGTATTTTAAAACCATATCACGAAAAGCAGTAATTACGCAAGGGGTAACGTAATGTCGTCTCTGAAAACCAAGAAGGAAACACGTGACAAGTTGTTCGGTCTGGAGAAATTAAATATCTTAATTCTACGACGTTTCCCTCTTGAGAGGCTTTTAAAGGTTCGATCTAAAATATTCCTTTGTGCATATTAAATCAAGGAGATTTTAAAAATATACTGTGACCTTAGAAATAACTTAACTCTTCTCGATTATCTGCGTCAAAATCTTACACAGAATTAAAATATGATATCTTAGAAGCTGTAATGCATTATTTCACGTAACCAAGTTGAAATAAAAATGACTCTGGCAATCAGCTTCACAATAACTTTATGACTTTTAACGAGTTACGACTCAACACTGTCTCATCAACGCGCAAAATCTTTCAGTCATTCCCCGTCTGACCTTTCTTGGGATTTCTACTTAAATACTGCTAGTAGAATCAGTCAGACAAATTTACTAGTGCAAAAGGTCAAGAGGGACAGACGCGCAATGTCATTTGAAACGGATCTTTCAGTTTACGAAATATTACAACTCCAGAAGATAATTGTCATACCATGCTGCAAGCAGCAGTTTTCGTTGGATCACTGAAGTTAAGCAGCGCTGGGCGCGGTTAGTTCTTGTATGGATGACCGCTGTGGGAAATACCGTGTGCTGTTGTCATATATTCCTGTACCTTACTTCACTACTAATACTTTACTGCTGATATCGAGGAAATATTAGATTGTCTAAGCGTCGCATCGTAGAACGAGATATAAAATTTATTAGTCGGAGCGCAATGACTTCTCAGCCCTTTAAACATTTTTTTTAACTTTTATTTTTGCAAATTTATTTCAAGTAATTCCTCTGCTTACGTAATATCAAAAAATATTTTTAAATTTGTAATTTTTACATTATCACACTGTAAAAAAAATTCTATTGGTAGTGAACGTTCCTTTCAAAATCCATCCTTTGAAATGAGCAGATTTCTTTTATCTGTCAAAAAAATCGTTTAACCGTTAAAAAACTCATCTGTTAAGTACAAAACGAAAATAGTTTTACCGATAAACGATTTCTTTTGTCTATGAAAAGAAATCTTTTAACTATGAAAGGAAATCCTTTAACTATTAATGGATTACATTTGTAGGCTACTAGATGAAGTGTGCCTAGCATGAGTGATTGTACATTGTTTTAGTTTCATTTTCCCCAATAAAGGAAATATTTTGACATTTCAGTTTGTAAAAATATTTGGAAGATTTGACATTTGGAAATATTATAAATTTGAAAGGAATCATTTGATAGTCAGTAGACTGTTTTTAGAGTGCAGGATCTGTTTGCGCTCGGACCAAAAAGTTCCATATCCCGTTCTACGATGCGGTGGTTGAATTGTACAAAATACATTAATATGAATGAATTATTGCAACTTATAAATGTACAGTGTACACTTTAAACAGCTCAGTAGGGGGCTCTCCATAGTCCTTTTAACCAGCTAAAATTTTAATTTGAAAGGCAACTTTCCTGAAATAAGCCGCGCGGAAGGACTGAAAAGAGGGTTTTGATATATGTTGAAAGGAGGTAGCGAAAGCGGATAATAACCTCAGTAGTAGGTTCGCTTTAATAAGGATGATGACATATCTAACGGCGTAAAATGTGAAGCACGTCCGTATGCAAGTCGGGTGGCCAATCGGGTGTACGCGTGCGTGTACGTGAATGTGAGCCAAGTCGCGAATAATAGCACAGGCCGAAGCGAGCGGATATGGTATCAAGCGTCGGTACCGCGTCCCATCCTATCTTATATACAAGCTTTGGCATGGTAAGGGTTGCTTCGGTGTTATGGTTAACGAGTATCGACGTACCTAGCGAACCTGTCGTGTCCTCTGTGTCTACAGCACGCCTTGACTCCATGCATCTGCTGATTCTGTCCTCTGCTGCGACGGCCATTCAATGGTTGCACCAAACCTCGGATATTTATTTTCGCACGCACGTCCTTCGCGCGTATTGTATACACGCGACGTGCACACGACATATTCACGCACACCAATGACAATGACAACGACAAAGACAACGACAACAACTATTCGCTTCTCGCCGGCGTCGAGGTGTTGCCTCCATTTCTTCCACGACACCTTCTGGAAAAGACCTACAGCCTCGTGCTAACGAGACGTCCCTGCTCTGGGAATAGAGATACCTAGAGACGTTTCAAAGACACTGTAGACACTCCTGTTTATTGCGACTCGCAAGAAAAATCCGAGGGGGATAATACGTATTATTGTTCTGTCCTCGAGCTACAAACTTGCTACACTGGAAAAGTACTCTCTAAATCTGAATTACTACTGGCTTGCTAATTGGTAGTTCTTATGAGAATATCATGCGCGCACCTTTGTCCATCATTTATGCTTGTGATAATTTTTAAGAATCTTTTGTTAAAATATCTTAAGCGCCAAGTAGATCCATTAAGTATGTTACTGGGTAAAAGAATTGCATTGTCTCGAATTGTATTTAATGTTTTGTTCTCTTGTTTTTAGGTAAGTGAAAGGAGTTCAATCTATCATGCGGTTGCTGGCGCGTTCGCAATAAGGAAGAGACTTTTCGAGAGGGGAGTGCGGAGTTGAGATGGTATGTAAAAAATTAGTCAACGAGCCCCTGGTTCGTCGCTCGAAAGAGTTTTAAGGCACACCGGTCCCATATACGTCGGGCTGGCCCGAGATTCCTGGTCCCTTTAAAAGGCCAGCCCATTTCACGGACCATTCCGCATAACACGCCTCGCATCGTTTATATCTGGCTTTCAGTTCACTCTGAACGTGGGAGTTCACTCTCAACAATAAAGTTCGATTGACCGAAGGTAATCCGTGATCGAAAGCGTCTCTCGAACTATCCCCGATTTCTCGGAGGCTGATTGGTTGCACGCTTTGAGAATGAAATCTTCAAGAAATACTAGAAGGGAATTCTTTAAGAAAAGTAATATGCTTCTAAAACAAATGATAGGTTTAGAAAAATATCGGTTCTAAGTTTCTTTCAGTCCACTTTTCAGGTAGTTAAAAAGTCATAATTAAGTTTTAATAACCCATTCATACCAACTAGTAATTTATCATACTCAAAGTCATACAAAGTGCTTAGTAACGACTAGTGTTAAGTCATTACTGCACAAGGTGCAAAACCTGGAGACAATCTTGCCACATTTGCAAAACGCTCAATATTTTTATTAATTGAAGGATTAGATTAGAATTCCCTTCTAACTAGGTAGGTCTTGAAAGTTAATGATTCCATCCTTAAACTCCATTCGCTACAGGTGAAGGACTTCAAGCTGTTAAAATAACTGTTAAAAAGCTTGGTTATTCTTTTCTGTTGGGTAAAAAAGGTAAAAAAGATGTAAGGCGGAACTTGCTCTTTTATAAAGGCGTGTTTTTGCATTGAGATTCAGGATGAGCTTTACTGGCGGTGTTAGGAGCTGACAGGAGTTGCCGTGAGACTTATTACGAACGAGGATAGACTTAGGTAGTTACGCACACAAATAGAGGAATATCTGCAGAAGGAAATAGTCGAAAGGATGTAGCTTATAGTAAGCAAAGTCTGTATCTGAACAATAGAAGTATGCGCGACGCTGAATATATCATCGAAGAACGCATACCCGTGTAACGTTATATACGCATGAATATAATATGGGCATTAATAAATTCAAACAGGTATTAATGCGGCTAATGTATGCGTGCTGCCCATTTGTTATATGTCCACTTTGTAAAAGTCGCGAGGCTACAATGTTCAACGAACGCACCTGAGGAAAGCGTCTTGCTGGTTCCACACCGACCTTGCCTGTGACTTTCTTCTGCGTGCAAAATTCGCACATCTTCCTTGTTGAATCCTCTCTCGAAATATTTCAGATTACATCTCCAAAGAGAGGTTTATCTTAACTGAAAAGGGATCAAATCCTCGCTATTTAAACTTATCATCTTTAATTCACACTTCCAATCTCTTCTGGAATTAGCGACTGATATCGGTGGATAAATTTACCAACGTTGACGTCAGAATCTCGAAATGTAATTATAATTATTCACGAGTAGAAGTTGCAGTGATTGTAGAGAGAAGTAATAGATCATTAGAGAGACGTAGAAGAAATATTGGTGGCAATGAGGTCATTTAGTTAAGTTAACTTCCAAGTCATAACTCTCCGAGTTCTGTATCAACTAAGTCCTTGAACTTTTTCCTGGTGTGAAAAGCGGAGATTTCCATGCTGAAGTCTTAGTAACGGGAGCCCCGAGTACGTCCTTGATCCCTTTACTCGGAACGGTAAAAGATCATGGTTGAATTGGTGCGGGGCGTAAACGCAAAAAGAAGTAAGGAGAACGTAAAAAATGACAGCCATAATTTTCATACGGGTGTGCCTTCCGTGCCTCCGTTCGACGTTATAATCCCCATAAGTCTTCCCAGATATGCCAAGTGTAATAAAAGGTACGAATTATCGGTTCTTCGGCAATAACACATCCAGTTTCCACGTAATTGCTGGGACATATTTTAACGATCAATTTCAATCAAAATGAATAGGTGTAAATTGTATCGTTTTTCAATCGATTAGATTGACCTTTGGGAATTTCTGGATCATCGAGATTCGAGAGTATCGTTGAACATATTCTTCGAATCAACGTTGTACGCACGCGTTTTTGTATCTCTCGAAGAGGGACAAGTTCGCGGCAGAAGTCGAGCACACGTCGTGATATATCGCCGAATGGCGTATTACCATTACAATGGTTTACAATGCTGTATCGGGCAGATCTCACGGTGACTACATGCACAGACAAGAGCAACCTACGTGCTAGTCGGCATCGTGCGTTGGCCTATACGATACTACTCCAGTTGCAAAGGTGTTGCAGCGTTGTCGCGGTGACACCTCGCCAAGCCACCTAACATGCATTATGCATCTAATGTTAGTTACATGAGGTACGAGAGGCGCTAGACCTATCTTCCCATGGCCAATGTATAGTGGACATGCCTACCTGTCGCCACTGCTCTCATTCTTTACTTCCTTCACCTGTATACCGAATACCGAGTCCAATTCTCCTCAGAGAATTCGAATTTCCGGAATCCTTCAGACAATCTTACAATGGATTTCCTTATTACGTAGATTTTATCACAATACATTAATGAACTCTAGGCGGGAAAAAAGGTCGTTTAAAAACAACTCAGAGATTTTCTGTCTTAATCTTGGATACGAGAGAAATTATTGATATTATATATTTTATGTATTTTATGTATTATGTAACCTATAAATGTAGTTATTCTTCGGATTTGGAATAACTAACAATAAGAAAAACTTTTCAGAAGGATCTTTTAAAGTGCCTTGTAATTATGATTTCTCTTTAAAAGTTATTTTCGTAATATCGTCGCACGTGCTAACGACTGCGTAACGAAGAAAGTAGCATCTCAAAGTGGAGGTATAATGGTATCCCGAAGGAACGATTTCCTTGATAAGAGAGGTTGTTGAGTGCTGTCATTATTCGAGATTATCTTCAGGTCGCCCCCCAACATTTCGTTTTATCAAGTGTAGTCTCAAGAAAAAAAAAACAGTCTACGTCTGGCTGTGAGTGGTTCGAAAAATTCCCGAATCATCCTTCGCAAGGACGTTCGAGATGGTCGAGCGCGAGTTGTTTAGCCGACAATTGAAGCCTTCTTGACTCCTCTTTGTGGTTGGCCCAATCATTACGCTTTTACCCAAGACACAAGTATTTGCTGACTTCCATTTTATCCTTATCTTCAACCGAAGCGTGCAGGGCATACGTTGTGTCAACCTCTATCTACTATCTCGTGCGTCTCGAAGAGTAACGGTAAGTCCTCGAAAATGCTGCCTGAACTTCTCAGATAAAATGCAACTCAGAAGAAGTCTCTGCACCTGCTCTCCGACCATTTGTGTCATAATTGTACCCATTATTTGACCTCCACAAGCCCGGAAAAGTAATGAAGACGTTTTTATTGTGCAGTTTACTCTCCAAAACTTCAGAGTGACAAATTTTGTTTTTAATTATGTACTTTTTGTTGCCCTTTTTCACGAGATTCAAATCTTCTTTACGTCCCCGGGAAGAGCCAAAAATTGTTGTTTATTTTTGTCAGAAGATATTCCAAGGCAAATTTACAACTATCCAACCTTTATTCCGGTTATAATAGTATAATTTATTTATTTAATTTATTCGTCAGTCTCAACACCTTGAACATACCGTGAAGGAAAGTCCTTCCCTATCAAGATAGGGATATTCATTCTGGTTCACTCAATTACTGGTATCAAACTTAAGAATAATCGCTTTAATGCAAAATTCAATGCTTGGCTTTAATAAAAAATGTGCTGTGTATACGTGGTGAAATATAATTAGCAGTCTAGGACTGGAGAAGGCGCCTACCTTCACTTAGCGGCGGAAAAGAGAGCGGGAGTGATTTCCATATTAATCTATATAATTAACTGCTCCTAACTAATCGTTCACGTTTAATTAACGTAACTTAGCGGCCCCGTTTCGGTTTCCACGCGGGCCACTATATTAATGAGTGATTTAAACGTTGCTTCTGATTAGAATTAATATCTCGTCAGCTTCAATTCTTCGATTAATACTGTTCTGAAAGAAGTAGCTAGTGCTTTATGATTCGTTATTATTTATGTCATAGAAATATTCATTGTCGAAGAAATGCAGTTTAACGACTAAAGGAGCTTGATCTCATGCCACTTGCTCCATTAGCAGTATAGGGTATTAATTACTAATAGGGAAAAAATCCCATAAGCGGGCAAAGATCGTTAAAACCGTAAAAAGCTTGAAAATAAACTTATTAATGATTAGACTGGAATAATAAATTTATTAACGATTATTTGAAAGATATCCAGCGGCTGATAACCTACACTTAAAACAATTTCAGTCCATAATTTATTGCAAAGTTTCATTATGTTTTACTTCATCGTTCATTTGATCTGTTTTTAGATTAATTGCTTTATTGCGTATACTAATGTTAAAAATTTGTAAATTGTGACTGAGTCTATTTTCAAAGAGAATTAATTAATTAATTAATTCTACTAATAAAGGAGAATGGCAGTTTGGAGGATGATTTCAAATTTTCCGGCATTTCCCGGTCTTTCCCGGTGAAGAAGCCACCCTAAAAATTCATTCTAATAAATTGATTATCATCACATGAATCTAATCTCAATTTGTAAAAGCTTTTTGTAAAACACGTATAATATCGTATGAATGTGATATTTGCTAGTAGATGAAAACACATCAGATAGCGATATTCACGAGAGAGGTTTCTATCGATAAAGGGAACACCTCCGTAGCTAAGTTCCTATAAGGCCGCCAATCTTTATTATCCTATTCTCTTTCTGGTTTCCCTATAAAGATTCTCCTAGTAACGTATTTTCTTTCGCGCTTCGTTCCCGATTCACTTAACTCGTTCGTATTTCTAAACTGTATACTTCAATGAAGTCTGTTTGGTAGCAGCCGCTGTTTTTTATTATTATTTATTTTTATTACTTCTCCTCCTCTGAGTTAAGCAAATAACCTCGTTTGATTGCGAAATACTTTTTTTTATGAAACTGTTTCATTTGAAGATGCGAGAATCAACATTATATGAAGAACTGCTTCCTGTTGAAAAGGCAATTTCATAAGAGTGGATATTTGAGACGATGTATGTGTATTTGTGCAATGCTTTCTGATTCCACATGTATAACTTGTTTTGTCAGTTTGATAAAAGTATTGCCGACTATGCCAGGACATTCTTGAATCACGTCTCCAACGCGAATCTTAGATTTGCAGGTGTCGGCATACCTGTACGATCTCGCGCTAGCAGAAAATTTCAAAGGTCAGACTGTACTACGCCTTCTTCGTCCTCGTTACCTTATATACCATCCGTCTTGGCTTCTCCAGCATCTGTGTCTCAACTTGCATTAACTACGCAGGTCATATAACTAACCGACCTGGTGTGAGTCGTCGTAATTGTTTATGAAGTTCACGACTTGATCTAATGTTGTCCACTTGCAAGAGAAACTTTCTTGCTTTCTTGATTTTATAAGATCTCAGTGATATAATAAGTTTAAGTCAAGATTACAATTAATACATCTTCATAGATTTATAGACTAGCTTTTCATTTTGCATGGAGTGTAATTTCACAAGTCTGCCCTTAATAGTGTCTACAGAATTTTTCTGCGCTTGTGGTTGCGGAAGAGTCATAAACTCATAAGGAAGACCGTGCGGAGTTCGCACTGATTTCATCGGTCGTCGTATATCAGTCAGCATTAAAGCAATCGTAAAACAGCACCATTCTCGCACCTACAGGTTAGGTCTGCGGCTCATTTTACACGCCCTTTCATAATTATTGCTCGGACACACTCGAACTCGGCCCACTTTCTTCTCTCAAGATGTTAACACTTTTGTTCAATGTTCATTAATCTGCCCTTTATCTATATATAGCCTTAGAGATGAGAAAATTGTATTAAAAACATGCATAGAGAGAACTTAGAACACATTAAATCTCAGAGCATTAAAACGATGCAAATAAATGACTATTTTTTCCGTTTAGTTAAACATTTAATGAAAGAGGGAAACCACCAGAAAAATATCAGCTTTTTCTGGATACGTGTGATTTTATGTCCACTTAAGGTGATTTAGTATCAAGAAAAAGAGACAAGAGGCCCAAGATCCTTTCGCCTCGTTGCGAAGCAGCTTCTTGACATTGAATTCTGATAAATACCTTGACGAGCGTTCGAACGAGTAATTAAATTGATTGAGGACTTGAAGCCCAACAGGTCTAAGTAAGGAGCAACTAGACAAAGGCTCGAAGCCGTGCCGCCATTACAGATGCTGATGAAACTTCTTCGTTATGCGACAACGCGTAAATCTTCGCAGCCTCCGTAGCCACCTTGTGCCTTCCAACCTTGGCTTTCTTGACAGTTGAAATCTTTGATACGATCCTTCACGAGAAAAATCCACGTGTCAACGATTAGAGCCAAGGTTCCGCCAATTTACTACTAATAGCACGCATGCCCTGTACTTACATCTTGTAGTTGACAACATAGAAAGATTACAGCGCTTATACAGAAGCTCGAGTCTTGGTATGAGAGGAACTGTCGAAAAATTGCCTACACACTCAAGCAATCGGATCTAAATCCAACTGTGAATAGATTTTGCTGCGATTTCCCTTGTGTCAAGAGCTATCAGAGATCCATTAAGTTAGCTCCCTTCTAGTTGATGCGAGCTTAAATATTCGAGCTACAAACGTCACTGATGACCTTTGCCCTGTAATAAGGGACAATCTCACGGTTCGTCGGTGGAGAGAAATAGGCAAAAAGTACCCATTCGTTACGTCTCGTAGGAAATGGACGAAGATCGGCACGCGTATTTTCAAGCGAAGCTTTGAATCCTCGTCGGTTAAGGTCGGGGTAATTGCATTGTGCGCGGTTGTCCTTTGAAATGCCAATCACTGGCGACAAAACGTTCGTCGCCGAGGCGAATCGCGCTTACTGGACGGCGTCGAGTCCTGGTTTCGATCTCTCGTCTCGGCTCCAATGGAAAGTGATTATCCATCGCTCTTCGGGGATAACTCGGATTTACATTCGGAAATGGACGGTGAAGTCTTGTCAGGCAATATCTTTTCCTCGAGAGAAAATGCGTTCATGAGATCTATTGAGAAGAAGAGAATCAATCAGGGGTTCATACATTTTTTTCTAAGTCTTGGTATTGATTAGAAAACGGCAATAAATGTATAATCGAATGCGTTATTCAAATATGACAAGACATAAATTGTGGAATGTCTTTTACGTACTTTCACATGCATAAAATTTGATTTGTCACCGATCTAACAATTTCTTCCTTCTACGTAGAGACTCATAACTTTTGAACGGTTTTCACGTCTGATACTTAACGTGCCACGCTATTCGCTTTGGCTATTGTTGCGTGGTTTATTTCAGCAGCAAAGAGCGCCTTACGGTCGCTGGAAGATATGCAAGATGCGTGTATCGCCTTCAGCCAGTTCTCTACATGTTGTATAACGTCCTCTTCTATTGACGGTTAACTCTGCAAACTTGTGTACAGCGAGATATGACTTTAGAATAAAATAAAAGTTCTTGCGCTGTTTTTGTTTTAACAAAACAGTTACAATATTATAGGTGAAGAGATAATATAATCGCAACCTCTTTTTTATGATATGATAATGCCTGTCGAGATACACTATACTTGCAAGTTTGTTATACTGTGAACTTGGGAAGATACTAAGTTGTATTACAAACACGTGTAAAGCCAGATGAGACTGAAAAACATTTGCTAGATCAGAAGACGCGTGCCGCGTCGATTCTCGGTGATGATCGCTGCCTTTTAATCGCTGATTTAATTCGATTTTAAAGGCTAGATATGTCAAAGCGGAAAAGGTCTTTGGCTATGTTCGAATAAGGTTCGGTTGACATTATGGACATTATTAACTTTAACGCTTAACTGGCTTTCTTTCATTTTTAAATAGTGTTTTCAAAGATAATGAACTGTCTGTAAATAAACTTTAGACTGAATCGATTTCAAAGCAGCTAGGTCAAGATTTATGAAGTCGATAAAATCATATGGAAATTGATTTCTTGAGGTTTCCTTAACGTTCTATCGATCTTTAAATCGTAAGAAACGAGCCTTTATTTACCTTGTTTCGCCTCAGAGGGAGGTCGGATAAGAAGTCCAGGAGTCACGCATTCATGCGGAGAGAATAGCTTTGTGACTCGTTTTGCTTTCAGTAGTGGGCAAGTTCAATATACATATAATACACACTGCAAATCTTGTCTGCGACAGCTACTGCAAAAAATCCATCTTATCGTATACACAACATTTACGAAACGGTGGCGCACTGGCGCCACCGCTGCAAATCCAATTTTATTAATTACTCGATAAAGTAATAAACTTTATTACGACTAGCGAGCCGCAAATGGCGAAATTGTTCATGAATTGGGTCTTTGATTACTTTCCGACATCAAGGTAAAATAAATATTTATAACGAGTAAGGATATACGTGATGCGAAAAAACACACATTCTTTGCTTTAAAATGGGAATTTAATACAACATGACTGCTTGGTAAACGAAGTTCTCTAGAGAAACATCATTTTTATTACAGGAAGAATCTTGTTGTCATTTACGAGCTTTTCTTTGAGATATTAGAACAAACTTGTATAACTTAAGAGCTATGAGCCTATCTTCTTTGCAGCGATTTGTATTGGAAAACACATTGCCTTAACACCGGTGTCCACAAGAAAACGCGTAGGCCGTCTGACTAAGCCACATTGACGTTTAGACTCTTACAATGTCGCACGTGTTAATAGATTGCCGACTTCAATTTTCTTCCCAATAATAAATTATCACTCCAAGATTTGTACTTGTTCAAATACCAGAGTGTAATCACTTATTTTGATAAGCGCGCAATCCTTTAATCTTTTTCTGGGAATTACGTAAGTAAAATTTAGTAGACATCCTGATCTTTCAAAGACACCTATGTTTAAAGGCTTTGAAACTTAAACTCTCGAGAGAAAATGTCTCAAGTTGGAGCAATTTTAAATTGAAAGGATCGTTAACTAGTTTCGCGAAAGGCGACACTAATTTGTGCTGGTCCATGAAAGCAAACACGATAGTTTGAATGTCGTACTCATTCATCTCGACAGCCTCATCGGTGTTAGAGCTCTCACGACTCGAAAGTTGCTCATCAGCGTCGAAGTTACAGGTCACGTGGCGAGTCACGACCACGCGTGTGCACTGCTCTTCTAGGCAATTTTATAGCTCTCACCTCCAGAATCCTAATGTCGATTCGTTCGCTGTACTTTGCGGCAATCATCTCTGCCTAGACGCGATTTACCTTACGCACAACCTCGATCCGATGAGAAAATACGAGGTAATAGTCGTTGAACTTGCCTCTTTCAATCACTCACTCCGACCTTATGTCGAGAGAAAATAATGTCCGGCTGAAAGCTGAAGAAAAATCTTTGGTAGTACATTATCCTACCATAAAAAAAAAAGGTTGCAATTATACCGAATTCAAAGGGACTTTTAAAAATTATCATGCATAAATTATTGACTTTTTAGTTTCTCGAAAAAATATATTTCTTCACACCTGTAAAAGTTAAAAAATGCCTGCCCTCGTGTGCGTTAATTAAAATTCAGTACTTTTTAGAGCCGTGATTTTAGCTGCCAGTTTCAACATCTTGGAGGGGTCGGATCCTTTGCTAATTAAAGATGAAAGTTTGAGTCCTGTGAGCGCAACTTGGACGTTTCTTGTGACTGTTTTTGAAAATCGAACACACACACCTGAGCACGAAGGAAGTCTTGATGCGTTGGGTCGGTATACTATTCAGTATGTGCAATCGACCGACCTTACCTATAATCTTATATATGTATATCCAACAACACGTGCCACGTTCGCTGCATGATCTACTCGATTGCTCTTGTACTTACGCTAACACAAAGTCACTTGTCTGTAGCCTGTAACGTACATATATGTATCTCGAGTCGCTCTCCCTTGCTATCGTGCATACATACATCGTATATACACCGTCGAGAAGATCTAGTAAGCAGACTTTCACCAAGACTGGGAGGAAAATTAAAAGCTATTTACCCAACGGGCTTGTGTTTGTTTCCTCGAAACTATGATCGTGTTGCAGAATGCTTATTCGTGCCACTGAATCTACACGGTTGCTTAACGTTAAACAATTCTGCTGAATGTACTGACAACCGACAACCAAGCTAAGTGACGTTAATTCCAACCCTTGAGCTTTCTTCAACCTTCCCGTGTTTTAACGATTTTTCTTCCTTTGTTGAATTCAACATTCATACTTTCAATATTTTCTGTGTACAGTCCACTCTGACAAATCGCACACTTTGCACAAGTGAACACTTTGGGTCACCGCACACCCCCACTGCGAGCATTTTTTTTAGTAACTACAATTAAAGAAGGTTCGGAGACGCCTGAAGACGCTCTAAGACACCCGACAATATTGCTGTCTCACTGATTCGTCCGAAATAAGAAGCTTACACTGAATCGAAATTCTCATGGAATAATTACAATTTAATTAATTGTCAGAAATAAAAAAGAGGCCAAATGAAGAAATTAAGATATTATGTGAACTAAAGTCGATGTTGGAAAGTTATGCTTACTTGGTGCTGAAATTTTGGCCTGGAGTGCGTGAAGCATCGATAATATTTTGAAGTGTCTATTTAACCAGTTCATAAACGAAGACTAATTGAAAGGTTCTCATTAGGAACGGACCCGAGTAAAGTATACGGGCCCGTTTTACGGTTGGACGTTCTCGGTTGAGAAAGACTTGGAAAAACATTAATTGTTGGAGATATAAAGGTGAGGAGAGCGGGCAGAACGATCTCAAGTTATTTTAACGAATGCAATTATACCGACTCGTGTGCGCCCAACTGTGAATCCGACAAAACGGTCGATCGTCTCTCCATCGTTGCTCATTTGCGATTGTTCATTTCGCGGAAGCTTATGTTTAGAAACCTGCACTTGCCGACTAATTAATAAGCAAAAAAAATGGATATAAACTTTATTCCCTTGTATATATCGCGCAATTCAACGATGTTGCAAATTTTCGCACAGACTGCTACTTAGGAGTAAATATTGTCGTAAATAACATCAAATGCAAAGAAATATGCAATTGTGGTAGAATGAATTTTGAAATGAAGGAAATGGTTTTCCAAACCTATTCCCGCTCTTTTGCTTGAGACGAAGCTGGAGTCGAAGCGCCACTGGATGCCTATATATATTTGTCTGCGGCTTTGAAAATTATCTCAATACAGACATGTTATCTCAACCGCATTGCAAATCACTTTCATAGTCTGCTTTTTATGGCCGAAAGTTATATTTTACGATTCATCCGAACAGAGCATTCAACACAGAAATTAGACAGATTATATAGACAGGCGTTAAAATTTCTATTAGATGCCAGACTTGAAAGACTTCTGATCCATTAACGACTTGCATCGGCGTGGGAATGGATGGAAGGCTGATGGATTTGCGGCACACAGTGTACGTGTATTGCTATACCGCAATAATCCGCGATGAGTTATATTTGATTAGTCTCATTAGGTTACCCGATTAACGACCCTCGCGATTATTCTGCAACGCTTTCGAATCCCTCGTTTCGCACAAATTACACTTTCGAGTCAGATAAAAAGTCTTGAAACGAGCAAATTCAGAGCGTTTCGTGTGAATCTTTATGTATATGTTTATATGATTTACTGAATACGACTCTTGTTTTACTCTAAAGTAAATATTATATAGTAAAATTATGTGGATGAAGAATTGTTAGCATGGGAGAAAGGATCATTTATAACTTTGAGAATTCATAAATCTTATCATTTATCAAATATTAGGATGTAATATAACACATTTTTAAAAGTCCATCCTGGCTTTTGAAATGTAGATTCGTTATCTCCTTTTTTTTTGTATCAGGCAATTGGTTGAACCACATTTATAAAGTAGCAGTTGCAATTTCAAATGTAATCTAGACACATTACGGAAAATGAGAGAAACCTAGGGAAAGTAAATGTAACATTGGAAACCGTTGCGTTACTACGTAATAGTGTAATGTGTAATAATATGACGATAATAGCACATTGAGTTGCCAGAATATGGGCATGCAATCACATAACTAACCAAGGCTATGTATTTCATCCTCCGCTTTAGCGCACCTGGAACTTTGTTCTCGATAATTAAAAAAACATAGGAAGAAGTAGGTGAGCTGAGTACTCTGTAATTTTCAATGACTTGTGAGCGGTTGATGCACAATCTTCTGCATTATTAAAAGCGTTTTGTAAATTACTTCGCGATCAGGGCATTAAATGTTGATTTAAGAAGTAAATTAATTTCCTCCCTAGGTCATTTATTTCAAAAAAATACTATATGTATAATATCGTGAAATTTTCTATACATTTCGTTTGTCTTCCATGCAACGTTTCCAGCGTGTTATAGCGTACCTATAATATTGCTAGTATATTGTTCGACCATATAAGGTTTATCCTTTATTTTTATATTTACTTTCAAAAAACTGCATTAAACATTCTATATTTACTTCTCACTTAAATATGCGGCTGGTTGTTTAGTTGCCTAGAGCAAAAGGGAAAGAATAATTATTACATGTCTGTTTCAAACTCTTGTGTCCTAGCCATATAATTGGACTTTACATTTTAATAACTGTGCTCGCGTGCGAGGAAGCACAGATAACATTCAGAACTTTCACGTAAATGTTTGAATAGGTCCCAGGGGTGCACTCTCTAAATCTGAATCAGCAGAATTTTGCTGCTTTGCAGCTTAAAGTATACAGCTAATTCAATCAGCGTATATACACTGATGAAGCAGTGAATTCCACGTCCTCTATCAGCGAAATTCCGCTGATTCAGACTTAGAGAGCAACGACGATCAAGAATTTATGTTCTTTGCTCCACTTAGGTAAATGAAATACTCATTTACAATATTTTCTCTATGAATATAACCAAAATACTTTTGCCTTTCAATCTTTTTGGGAAGGTTCGCTTTTATAAACAGCATCAAATTGTACCAGGTCGTGAGAACAAAGTTTAATCGGTACCTACCTCCTAGGAAAAGCGAGACTGTATATTATGGTCAAGTCATATTTTTTATGACTCCATTCGTTGACAGCCAGCTGTATTAGAGTCTTAATTACCTTTTCCCGACTCCACCACATGCCACCATTTCACGCTAAACGCTAAACTTGCGCCACTTTATTTTAAATGGCGTTGGATAATTGATCCATTAAGGTTCACGAGCGGTCGCCGACTAAACTTTGCTATCAACCGAGAAATGTCGCGTTTTATAAAAAAAGAAATTTACCGTAAACGTTCGCGTAATTTATCGAAAATAAACTCACAACTTTGTCAGTAAATGTATCGTTTTACAAAATAAGACGGTTTATTAAAGGATCTCAAATTTAATTTTCTCTGTCGCAAGTCTCTTATTATATAGTGTGCGAACATTTGCATCCGCCGCATAGTCGATATGGGAAGAAGGTTTTCAAGAGCTGGTAGTTCGCACGCAGTAACTTGTGAGGATTTTTCATTGAATCTCGTTAATAATCAAAGACGAGTTGTACTATTCATCCGTGATTTCTTCTCGGTGTTGGTCGTTCATTACTCAGCAATACGTGCGAATCGCATGTAGCGAAAAAGCAACATGCTGTTGCTAGATGCAGACTGTGGTCTTCTAATGGAAGACCACTGTAGCGATGACCCCTGGTCGTCTCACGTTTAAGAACCTGCATTTATGCACCATTCGAGCAAAATCAAACGCACCTGTGTCATTATCATTACATACGCGCTTCTCTAAATTAGCCGTAAACGTTTTCAACGGATATCACCCTGACAATGATGAGCTTAATTATTCACACAAAGACGGCTGCTGTCCGTTTTTACAATCACTTGTTGACATTCATTCGCTTTTGCGTTATTCATGCATGTCGAGCATTCTCATGTGTCACTCTTAATTTAAACGTCAATCTAATTAGAATCTTTTTGTTTTTTCAGGAGGAGAGCGAGCTCTCGAGCAAGCGGTGGGCCAGTGCGCCCCGCCGCTCGGACAGCCCCTGCGTTCTGGGGGCTCCAACATCTAGGGAGGTGAGTTCGTCTATACTGTATAAAACTGAGTTTCTGCGTGTCCCAAATAGGTGTACACATCTTTCAACTTATCGAAAGAAAATCTCTTAAAATTCCGGACAACACCGGATAAATTTCTTCTAGTCATCTATAATTCCTATTTTTTGTATAATACTATACTATTTACTTTTATATTACTATTTTACAAAATAGGCATCGTTCCAATTTTGGTAGCTTTGACAAGTAGAGCAAATTTAATCATTTCCGTTCTTGAGTTTGAAGGATTGTTAAAGTAGATTCATATAAACTTTCTATTATTATCCTTCTAATGCGATATGAAATTCTCTACAATATCAGACACGAAGGTCGGAACGATTATGATCGCAATTATGTTTGTTAATGATAAAGAGAAATGCTAGAAAAACAGTTAGGCGCGATCTGAAGGGTAAGCTTTGGATATATTCGTTTTTATCTTCTTCTATTCTTCTTTGCGGTTTCTCTGAAGGTTAACGCGTAATGGCGCAATTATATTCTCATTTGTCTTAGATTCTGGTCTCTTTTTCCAGCCGCGATCTCTCCAAATATTGTTCTAACTGTGTCTGAATATCATCTTACATACAATTTGGAATCTAGTTTAATAGTGGTTTTCAAATCATTTTCATCCGAAAGTGGATCAATAAAAAAAGTTTCTGGGATTTATTCTGTGATTAAAAATCGAAAAATACCGGACTCCCCGAGGGATTTACATATTTAGAATACCACAACGCCACCCACAGGGTAGGTTGTCTACGATGGGTGTGGACCCAGTTGGTATTCACAGTGCATGCAACAACATGCAACAACGCAAAGAATACGAGAACCCCGACTCGCCAAAGGCGGCCTTCCACCTCCCGATTCACGATTCTCTCTTCTGTAAACCAGTGGCTTGCAAACGTATTTCTCAGCGTGGGCGAATTTCTCTCCATATTATGCCACAAGCGCATGAATGCCTGAGGATGAAACACTTTGTCATCCCAAGAAATTCACCTTTGCGCTACAACACCGTGCCTTATCGAAATTTCTTTTCAAATTCACATTCATCCTCTCTGCAAGTGTACCTCGACATTTTTCTTTTAATTCAAACAACAATTTGGAACAAAATATAAAGTCAAAGAAAAGCCTTCTTCTAAGGAGGGGGAAGCATTTGTACATGTTCCTCCGTTCATTTTTTTGAACTGTACAATTATCACTTTTTAAGTTATTACTTGATGCCGTGATGCATTCAATTTTAATGTTCGACTTCCACGACCGAATATAACGTTAGACATTTATGAAGAAGAGCAGGCAATCAATCAGTTTTCTTCGAATGACCTAGTACACGTTACCCTGTCCGTTTGATTTCACGCTATATTCATGAGAAATGAGAGTCTCATTTTCGAAGATACATGACCTTGTGACTGAGATTATAGATAACAATCCAGAGATTTCAAGACTCTGTTTTTCTAATTGGTCTACCTTTTTAAATCATATTGTTGATTCATTAAAGTAATGACGTAGCATCTTCTTCAGTCTTTAACTCAGTGAAAGTTATGAAAATAAGGAAATGAAAAGCCGGTAATTTTTCATTTCACGTCCTTTGCGCGGAGGCGTTACAAGTTATGTTCTCTTCTGCCAGTTGGTTTGATTCTCCATTCTTTGGGAAAGGCCTCGAGGAATAATTCCGGGACACGTTGATCGTTCCCGTTACAGGAACGCTAGGCGGTGTGGCATCCACTTTTGCACGTCGATAGCGCATAGCGCAATGCAACAATAGATTCCGCCGCCCACGCCTGGGAGACAAAGACTTGAATGGCCGAGAAAGATGTGCCGCATCTTCGTCTTCGGAGTTGCCGATTTAGAACGCAACCATCTCATGATCTTGCGATTAGATGATTCGGAGAGGATTACTTGGTGATGACGACATCTCGATCACTATTGAGATCCGGGTGTGTCCACTTTGTTCCATGACCCAACCCACGTGCCGAACTCGATAAATGAAAATAATCTGCAGAAGAGAAGCTTTTCCACGCGAAACTTTGTCTGCTCGACTTTGATGGAGTTGCGGTGGTCGTCGCCGGACTTGCCCATCTTGGTCGTCATAAAACCTACGCTCGCGTCTCTCAGGAGACAAGAAAGTGCTTTATTGCTTTGTCCAGCCGAGAGAGGATGAACTTGATGACGGCCTAGCCCAAGGTTTCTTCACGATCGTGGGTAAAACTCAACCTGCCTAGCCTACTTGCCATATTAATATTCATGCGAAATCCCCTTCTCTTGTATTGATAAATAAGTGGATTGAAATTCTACCCTAAGTCGGCGATGACTGATTTTTCATATTAATTGCTCTAAAACATTCCAATCTAGTGTCCCAAGAGGTACACGTGATTAGATTAAATGGGAGTTGATATTTTGTTTAAGGGTGGCTGTGGACCCTTGGGGATGTTTAGGGTGAATAAGTCGGTGTGCGTTGACTGAGATATTAGCTCTGAAATACATTTAAACTAGATTGCAACGACTTGGAGCGTTTAATAATGAGAGTTTTTAGAGATGCTGCATCCATTTGAATAAAAAAGTTTGGCATTTGGTCAGAAACTAGAAGACGACCCCGATAAATCCAGGATTCGTCGAGAAACCGGAATAGGATCCGCGATACTCGATGCAGTGCAGTTGGATGAACGTTTGAGGGGTCATTATCTCGGTGCCGACGCTTTAAGCTCAGTGCTAATCTCCGTAAGTGGCCAGCGTCGGTAAAGGCCGTTCGTCCTGATCCCACAGTCTGTCTAAATGTTCGGTGCGATCGCGAAAGAGAGGATAAAGGCAGGCGACGTTCAGGTTCGAAGCGAGAGGGAATTCCAACTATCGGAAGCAATCGCGAAAAGACCGCGCAATAATTTATTTACGCCGATACGAGACCCGGGATGCTGTGGTGGACTAGCGTAGTTCTGGTGCACATACGAATTGAATCGAGATGATCGCATGTCGCGACTTCCCGTTAGGCAAGCAGCGCGATTGACACGGGGATGCGTTCGATAAAAAGCAGATCTCACCTATACCCATAACCGACGACCAAATGCGTCGTGCTCAGCCACAACCCTGTACCACAGAAACCAGGTGTGTGACCTATTATGGTCTGAGAACCTATTATGGTCCGGTCAGAAGGATAAGACAAAGAATAGATCTTGATTGTCGATCTACATCAACAAAGTTTTCCACCGATATTACTTATTCTGTTTCTTGTGTATCACTACTTGTTTTACTATATCTTTGAGGTGGTATGACTCATAGCAATAGGCCAATTAAACTTACGAATCGTATAAATAAGCTATCCCGACAAACTACTGCAAGATGGAAAGATGAAAAACATTTCTGCTGATAAAGACCTTAAGAATCGAGAAACAACTAACGTCGCTATTGTTACTTTTTCATCAGCTTCACATCCAGCCTTCGTGAGGAATACAGTGAATTTCTTTAAATTTATCTCCTTTCATACGCTTCAAAGAATTTGAAATTATGAATTTTTGTGGAAGAAATTCTGGGTTACAT
Organism: Synergus coniferae; assembly: GCA_032164275.1. Taxonomy (NCBI): domain Eukaryota; kingdom Metazoa; phylum Arthropoda; class Insecta; order Hymenoptera; family Cynipidae; genus Synergus; species Synergus coniferae. The sequence goes on along the minus strand of JAUEJJ010000044.1, from coordinate 1,797,406 downwards.
TGTAAAATCTTACTCATTTCTCAAGCGAAGAGTGTTCGTGTTGAGTGATCATGTTCTCGGAAGATGTTGCTTCCACGGACATCATCCGTATCATCACAACCCCACGCGAACGCTTAGCGAACATGGCGTAACCAGTGCTCCATCGGAGGTCGGTATACCTGTAATATCGCAATGCGAACAGTCAGCGTGGATGGTCAAGATTAGTTCCGATTGCTTCTGCACGGAGAGTTGTAGAAGGGTTGCTGGCTCGACCAAGCATCGATCCTGACTACCGCTTCTGCCCGTTAATGAGTCATGTTTAATTGGCGTGGGAAGCTCACGGGTACGTCCACCTAACGGAATCGACTCGTACCTAATGCTTGGGATTGAAACCCTATGCACTAGTTCGCACAGAAGAAGATCCTCCGTGTGAAACGACTAATCTGCATTATAAAAAATGGAGCAATTTACAGGCTGCATAGTCTCTCTCCTGTGTATCCATGGTAGACACGATATTTTTTTAAATACAAGCCATAGATATGAAATGTTCCATTGCATATATGTGACGCCACCACTCACTATTTCCCTCGGGAGTAATAGAAGTGATGTACTTAGAAAAAGTACATTTCCTTGATCCGTGATGATTCGTAGGATTGGTCTGGTGTTGTAGGAGAATCTACTAATTTACGAGACTAAGAGTTAGGCGTTGAACGCATCGCAAAGCGCGCGCGAGGTGTGGCTTTATACGCGAATAGTCTCATAGTCATATGCCGACCGCAGGGAGGTCGATGCAAACACGTTGAAACGAGGTGCGTCTCTCGATTGTACCTCGGAATTGCTTTGTCGAGGGCATTGTCGAAGGCATAACTCGCCGATTCACACGCGGCCCACGGACCAACTGTATTTCCCCCGGCGTACATAGTCTGACTACTCAGCAGCCCACTTTCTTCCAACTTCCTTTGTGGTCCATTGACGCGTCATTTGGCACTCTTATAGGCGAAGGCGTGCCTTTGACTTCTCATCGTTCCATCTTAGTTAATAATAAAAAAATATCCCATCAGATTACTCTCCATATTCGCAATCGCTCCTAGACATATTTCAAACAACAAGGTCATCTTCCTTGTCGTACATTGTGATGTAAATATGGTCTAGATTTCGTAAAAAGTTCATGGACTATTGGTGATGCATTTACTCGATGTGAAAGTTAATTTAGTTTTCGAGTAATTGATGAGTTCAGGGAACAAAGACTTGCGATTGAACTGATTGACGTATTACGTTAACTGTTTAATTAATCGACTTATTTAATGAGTTTGTAATATCGATACTCTTCAAAGCATCAAAGAGCACCTTGGATACGACACGACCTTGTCTCAAGTCTGGCAAGGTTTGACATGCGTCAAATGAATGATTTATAAGCTAAAACAGCATCTTGTGTATTTTCTAACGCAATTTGTTTGACGATTCAGACTTGAGAGTTTATACACATACTAGAGACATTTTTACTTTCTTCTTCTCACTAAAATCTCACACAGATTTACATACTGAATATTAACATGAAATTTTCTTCCGCATATACTTGAAATGAAAGAATACTCGGAAATGATCGCTACCAGTGATGATTAGGTGCGAATTTCCGGTTTCTTGACGAGGCATGACTAGCAAGTAGAAGGGTTCACGCGAGATGGCGATTTTTTAATAGAAAATATGTCGAGTCAGTCGTTTCCAACGTAGTGGCGTAACATCTGTTGCTTGAAGTACCGTACATTGTACAGCCCATCTTCTTGGAAGCGATAGCGCGAGTTTTAATGCGTTTTATTGCGAATTCACGACTAGCCCCTCGTCCAGCGTTGTTTTCTTGAGTAAATTCCACGTTGATCGCGCGAGACAAGTCTCCTGTAATTTCGAGTCAATCACTTCGAAAATGACGCGATGATTGTTGCCGCGGCCCCTCAAGAAGCGCAGAGGTTGGGTCCAGCTGCGAGAACTTAGATTCCAAAGAACAGATGAGGATGAGCCTAACTGGCTTTTTCTCCTTGGAAAGTGGGCCTTGGGCCCGGGAGAGAAGAAGAGAGCACGCCTGAGTCTGGTAAGACGTGATTTATTATCCATCGCCTAGCATCGGCTGCCGAGAGTAGTGCCCCCTGCCTCGTAAACACGCGTACCTATCTTCGGTTTGCTTCGGTTCAATACTGAGCAAACCTACAAACACTTGGTTCACGACGTTGTCACGGCCGCAGGTGAAGACTCTCTTCGATGTTAATGGATATCAGGTGAAACGGTATCGGCCTATATGGGTTCTTGCCCAAGTGTAAAACTGGTAGTCGATCCATTCACTCATTTGTTATTTATTTTTTCTCACTTTTCTCAAACCATCTTACACGTATAATATGTATATAAAACTGAATATCTGTGTGTGTATTTTGAATAACTTCCATACCATTCAGGCTATCGAAACCAAATTTCTCAGGACGTCATAAATTTGAAGTTGCTTCAAGGGACTTGAAATCTTTTGTGTACCAGGCAACACCGGGTTAAATTCCTGTTAATGGTATTATAGTGTTATTAGGTGCTAATGGAAATGTAGCCAGATGGGAGTTGATGAGGCAGAAGCATCCGTAAGGTGAACTCTGCAAGTGCACAAAAAGTTGTGATATTTAATCCATTCCAAGGTCACGATTTAGTGGCTGCTCAGACAGAGTTAGCCGGCTCTGGTAGACGTGTTTGAACGCGTGTCTGTCAATCACCCAATTTAAGATTTACAAGCCTTCCGTGACGAGCGTCGTAATTGCAGGCTTGCCGCTGTCTCTCCGCGCCGAAGAGGTTGGTAATTGGCATTGATAAACACAGAATCTCATCCGTTGAAGTGGGTACATTTAATCTGACGATAGTGTTTAATGATAGTGCACCACGTTTCCGGGTGATTGATTGATCGATTAAAAAAAGTTTCTGCCGAAAGATTGCCTCTTCTCTCTGGCGAATTGAAACAAAGTGTACAAAAAAAAGTTAAATTACAACGTCTAGTGAGAATTAGATAAAAGATAGAGATAAAAGCACATCTTTGGTTTATCCTACCCAAAGAATTGAAATATTATTAACAATTGATAAAAGATCGTCATTGTCTTTTTTCTTCGATAAAATCCAAGTAAAATCTATGGATTCTTGGAAAGAGACTATTGAAAGTCTGATCTTTCATTATCTCGAGCACGAGTGCAATACCAGTAGTAATTTTACGTCTCTTTCGTTCTCTGCACGGTTTTAATTGAGCCCTAATCGCTCTCTATTATTGGAATCAGT